>SRMA01027219.1:355880-636417 GCA_007224835.1 Danionella cerebrum
GGGTTACGTCACGTTAGAACACAAGCTAAATATTACGTCTTTCCTTACGTCACTCTAACTACTTTCAAAAAGGGACTAGAGCAGCGGCTCATTTTCCTGCGGGCGGGGCCTCGGCTCGGCGGCAACAAATGCACACGAGGAAAAGTACGCCATTAAAGGTTTTGATCGTTGTAAGTTTTAATTGTGTTTTTTATTAATTATTAATTTAAAATAATATGTTGAGGACTACTGCAACAAGTTTTCACCCCAAACTAGCTAAGATGATGAACACAAGAATAAAACACTGTGAAATCGTTCACCGAATCATTTTTATTCGTAACCAATTGCTGAAAATTGACATTGCAATCCACTTAACAAGTACAGAGAAAGTCAGATTATTAAAAAGTGAAAATAAATCCAACTGAGCTGTTGAACCATTTAACCATCATTATTGGATAAGGTGTTTTTAATAGTAAATAAAGGGCATAATTGGCTTATTAATATTTCTTAAACCTGAACATATTTTCATACATTAATATTTATTACAGCTGAGTTATATATAATATATATGTTATGTATATGTTTAAATCATTTGAAAGAAGCCATAAAAGTTTACATTTAAGCAGATAACACATTTGATTAGTTTTTCCTGGGTTTGAAACCTACAATCCTGGCTGGTATTAGCTCCACATTCTACTAACTAGCCACAAGAAAGTGTGTAATAGACATAAGAAACGTGATAAAGCAAGGACGCTCAAACTAAAAATGATGTTGGAGAGGGGTCTGATTGCAGCATGCCGTAAAAGGGGCTGGCATAGATTGTGCCGTGCACGTTCAGGCCAGCTGCGCCCCCTAAATCATTCTTCAATTTTTTCGCTGGCTTCAATGCAACTACGCCAACCCAACTGAGGAAGTAGCACTGAATCATAACTCTAACCCTAACATACCCCTTACCCTATTGCTACCCATGAACCTAACTCTGATTCAACCTTTTTTTCTATGAGAAAATACTTTTTAAAGTTTGTCTTTTTACATAGAATTGCATGGCCCAAAGCATTCTGCACCAGCATCAAGGGTGGCGTTCACGGCGGGTTGGCTTCACTGTACCGGCCATGTGAGACACACTTGCTATAGACTAGTTTGTGAGATTGTGGATTCAGTTCATTTTTTGGGGGAAGGAAGAATATTACCCACAACAATCATCCGAAGCTTATTGTCATCTAGTTTGTAATGTGCACAACTAGGAATGAATGATGGAATAATCCAAAGCAGAAAAGAGCCTTCAAAATTCACTGCATCTTTGAGTGGAGTGAATAATGTATCTAACTGGAATAGAAAAGTTTGTGGTTATGAGAAATGTTATTATTTTTATCAATTTAAATTTCACAAATATGCAGAAAGCTGCATCCTAGTGGAGCAACACTCAAAATGTATTAAAAAAATCAGACGAATGTAGTGTTTTAGAGCGAATGTGTTCTATAACAGCTCAAGAGTTTACGATCGATGTTTGCCCCTGGGTTTTCTTGCAGTGTCCCTGAACAGAAGCACTTTCACAACTCAGAGTTCTTCATCAATAAGAAATCGTTTATTTATTGAGTCACATTGTGTTCATTAACGACGGCTTGCTGTCCGTCTGCCTTCAGTTTGGTCCGTATTCGGCTTAGCTCCACCATCGGAATGGACCTCACCTCCTACATATACATCTACATGGACTATCTATATAGATATAGATATATATATATAGATATATGCTCCACAACTGAGACCTGAAACAAACAGAAAGCATTGTTCAGCGCACTGTTTACAATGGAAAGATAAAGTATATTCTTCATACTGTAATGAATACCTTCAGTTGTGGAGAGTTTCTTCAGTTCAGCATCGGCTCGATCCACAGGAAACAACGAATTTGAGACGAGCTGCGAACACAGAGACCGAGAATTAAAACAACGACCTCAGATTGAAAGTTTCTCTGGAATTATTTCAGATTTTCTGCTTCAGAAATGAACAGCTCACCCTTTGGCAGTCGTCTTCTGTCCAGTTGTTCCTGCCGATCTTCCACAGGTTTGGACTCTCTGGAGTCTACAGCTCCTCACTGGTGCTGCAGACAACATTAAGATCTTCTGTCCAGATGTTTCAGCCGATCTTCAATTGGTCTGCACTCTCTAGAGAGTGGAGCTCCTTGGTGCTGCAGACTACACAAGAAATCCTCCGAGAAACTTTGATATTTTTTTAAAATATGTGTTTCTAACAAAATATTTGAAAACTTTAAAGTCTAATATTCTCTTCAAACATCCTAGCGCTAGTCGTCACAATCACATACAATACCCAGGTAACCCGATCTCACACTTCACCCATGTTTCCTCTCAAGATGTGTTTCTGAAGAGGAATGGCCACACTTATCGGTAGAGGATCGTGGTGGTGGCTTCAATCTCACGACCTCTATGAACCCCAGCTTCTCTACTGGAAGAGCTCTCCCAGCCTGGAGCTGGTCTGAGCTCTTGTGGTTCTTGGGTTGGTGGGTAGCTGGAACAAAAAAGCAGAATTATTATCACGGAACATCACACAAACACATCGAAAACAAACGTGGAACTGAAGAAGAAACACCGGCTCTAGTGTCATTCGAATATTTTACCTTGAACCACTTGTGATGATGGAGGGTCTTCAGTTCCAATCGCTTCTTTGTGTTTTTCCTCAGACAGCCGCAGAGGAACTTACAGCACTCTGTTCAGAAACAGAAACATCTTTATTTACAGTTCAGATCTTTCGGTTTAGATTTCTTGACTGAGAAGAAGATCTTACCTTCTGAAAGGTCTTTGCAAGACTGGGTCACCTCTTTTACCCTGAGGAGGTCTTCTCGAGTGTGCTTCCTCAGAACCATTTCAAAAAGAAGAGCTCCAAGCAACCACACCGTCACTGGTTCTGCATAATATTTGCCCTCCTTTCTATACTCTGGGGGGATGCAGTTTTCGGCTCCTTGAGAGAAATAATTGGTTTGTTCAGTGAATATTCTTTAGATTGTCAACATCACTTCCCTCTCCATAAGAGACCCTCTTTACAGCCTTGAGGAGCATACGTACCAGTGAAGTGTTTGTAGCCGGTAAAAGTCCTAAATTCTCCACACCCAAAATTAAACAGCTTGCAGTGAAGGGTCTCTGGGTTGACGAGAATGTTTCCGGGCTGGATGTTCCCGTGAAATACCCCGCGCTGGCAGCAAATCTGTGAAGCAAATGCTACCTGGCTCATAATGACCCGAGCCACGTCCTCCTGAACTGGTCCTTTCTTGGTTAAAATTTGAGACAGCTTCTCATAGGCCACGGGACGCTCCAGGACCATGGTGTAGCGTTTAGGCTCTATTTGCCAGCCCAGAAGCTGAAGGATTTCAGGAACTTTCGGGCTGCTGTTAGCTAAAAGATGCAGAGCCACCTCTTTAGGAAGCAGTTTGCGATGCCCGTTCTGGAAGAAAGACAGTTGTGTCGATATTTAGATATTTTGCTGTGAATAACTAAAACAAGAAACCGAACAAACAGAGAACTGAGACTCACTGAAAGCTTGATGAAGCTGTTCTTCTTATTGACGATCTTTAAAGCCACCTAATCAACAAAAACAGGACGTGTTCCTTTTATTCACAAAATTTTCAGTAACTTTCCTCATAGAGACACTATCAGTATATTATACAGATGTAAATATTAAAGTCTATATCTTAAGTAATTCAAAAGGGATACCTGAAGACCATCTTTAAGACGAGTTGCTGTGTAAACCGTCCCAAAGTTTCCATTACCCAGCACTGGACCCAGACTGAAGCCTTTTACGGTGTCTGTTAGAAGAGAAATAACAGATGTTCATATGAAACACCTCTGGCAGCATCCTTCACAAACTCACTGCGAGTGATAACAAACTGATTTAAATATACGTTCCCTACACTCTTGAGTTTTTACAAAATTCTTTCTTTCTGAAAAACAATCCTTTAAAATAAAGATTTAAGTGTGTTCTGGTTTGTGATGGAGAAACTCACCAGTGGGTTCTTCCTCAGGAGCCTCTTCCTCACTGTCTTCATCGGCAAAAGAAGCAACTGAAGTTTGGGGAACCTCACACCGATGAACAATGTTTTCATATGGGACAGGGCTCAAAGCTCCCAAATCTAGACCAGACAGACGGCGACTGGTACTAGGCTGAGGCTCTTGATCTAAACAAGAAGTAAACAAAACTTGTCAGTGATATCATTGCATAGAATCATTCAACTTTTATATTCAGAGATGAGCAAATAATAGTCAAGCTGTGCAAAAGGAAAGTCCACTTTCTTTATAACATAATTTTACTACATACCTTAAAATTTACTCTCTTAAAACTAAAATAAAGTGAGTTATTTTCTCGGGCGTCTGTGAGTGCATGGGTTCCCAAACTAAATATTTAGTTTTCAGATGGATAATTAAAAGCGTTTGAATCCGAATTCGTAAAATATTACAACCGAATCGTTTTCTTATAATTGTAAAATCTCGTATAGTAGTTGTTCGTTACCGTTTTGTGCACAGTAAAATAACTGGTTCAGTTATAAATGGCTGAAAAGTTATTATTATCGTTACCGTTAGTATCTCCGGGACGCGATGTTTTTTCGGATCCGGAGCCGGTAAACATCCCCCGTATCCCGAGAATCATAGGCGCGATTCCAAACAAAGTGAACATTGTGATTCACAAAGTAAATACCAAGATGAACAAAGTGAACAGCAGAAAACACGTCTGTCAGTGTTGAATGCAAAGAGGCAAATAGTAGATCCTTAAGCGACAACAGCGAAGGGTTACGTCACGTTAGAACACAAGCTAAATATTACGTCTTTCCTTACGTCACTCTAACTACTTTCAAAAAGGGACTAGAGCAGCGGCTCATTTTCCTGCGGGCGGGGCCTCGGCTCGGCGGCAACAAATGCACACGAGGAAAAGTACGCCATTAAAGGTTTTGATCGTTGTAAGTTTTAATTGTGTTTTTTTATTAATTATTAATTTAAAATAATATGTTGAGGACTACCGCAACAAGTTTTCACCCCAAACTAGCTAAGATGATGAACACAAGAATAAAACACTGTGAAATCGTTCACCGAATCATTTTTATTCGTAACCAATTGCTGAAAATTGACATTGCAATCCACTTAACAAGTACAGAGAAAGTCAGATTATTAAAAAGTGAAAATAAATCCAACTGAGCTGTTGAACCATTTAACCATCATTATTGGATAAGGTGTTTTTAATAGTAAATAAAGGGCATAATTGGCTTATTAATATTTCTTAAACCTGAACATATTTTCATACATTAATATTTATTACAGCTGAGTTATATATAATATATATGTTATGTATATGTTTAAATCATTTGAAAGAAGCCATAAAAGTTTACATTTAAGCAGATAACACATTTGATTAGTTTTTCCTGGGTTTGAAACCTACAATCCTGGCTGGTATTAGCTCCACATTCTACTAACTAGCCACAAGAAAGTGTGTAATAGACATAAGAAATGTGATAAAGCAAGGACGCTCAAATTAAAAATGATGTTGGAGAGGGGTCTGATTGCAGCATGCCGTAAAAGGGGCTGGCATAGATTGTGCCGTGCACGTTCAGGCCAGCTGCGCCCCCTAAATCATTCTTCAATTTTTTCGCTGGCTTCAATGCAACTACGCCAACCCAACTGAGGAAGTAGCACTGAATCATAACTCTAACCCTAACATACCCCTTACCCTATTGCTACCCATGAACCTAACTCTGATTCAACCTTTTTTTCTATGAGAAAATACTTTTTAAAGTTTGTCTTTTTACATAGAATTGCATGGCCCAAAGCATTCTGCACCAGCATCAAGGGTGGCGTTCACGGCGGGTTGGCTTCACTGTACCGGCCATGTGAGACACACTTGCTATAGACTAGTTTGTGAGATTGTGGATTCAGTTCATTTTTTGGGGGAAGGAAGAATATTACCCACAACAATCATCCGAAGCTTATTGTCATCTAGTTTGTAATGTGCACGACTAGGAATGAATGATGGAATAATCCAAAGCAGAAAAGAGCCTTCAAAAATAATAGATTACCCCCGATTCACTGCATCTTTGAGTGGAGTAATCCACCTATAGGAAGGGCATCCATACCTGGCCACTGCAGACCATTCATTTGAATAGGACAAGGCCCTTGATTAAGGGGATCTCCTTCCACTGGGCTGGAGTGGGGGGATCCTTTATCCAGCTAGACGACCGAATTGTTCAGAAGCTCTGTTGTGTAGGTGACGGGGAGGGAGGACATGCTGACAGTCAAGGTCGATTATTTATTCATGGCCTGGTAGACAGAGGCCAAAAAATTGTCCATTTAGTTGGAAAGGACTGGCTTACATGTGGGTGAGCAGCCCACTCTGGATGGGGTTAAGGCAGAGGTGGGCAAAGAGGGCCATAGCCCTGCACAGTTTAGGTGCAACCTTCATGAAACACACCTGATTCTACAAATTAAGCTTTCCTGGGTTTGTTTAAAGCTGCAATTGTTTGTACTGAAGCAAGGCTGGAATAAAAACTGTACAAATAAATTTTGATTGATTGAAAAACGAGAGTTGACACGGTAAAATGGGTTTTCTAGTGTCAGAAAGGTGTCCTGGTAGTTTCAAATTATAAATGTTTAATTCCTGGTCAGTGGTGCTCACGGGAACAGGCCACTTGATGCAGAGTTGAACACCTCTAGGAGGATGAACCGTGGCATTAGCAT
Source organism: Danionella cerebrum (assembly GCA_007224835.1). Classification (NCBI taxonomy): domain Eukaryota; kingdom Metazoa; phylum Chordata; class Actinopteri; order Cypriniformes; family Danionidae; genus Danionella; species Danionella cerebrum. The sequence continues at coordinate 362,588 of SRMA01027219.1, forward strand.
GGGAGCGCTGACGTGCTGAGTGACGGAAGGCCTCCAAGTCTTCCAAAATGCTCAGAAGACCAAAGTCATCATCTTTATTGAAGGAACCCGATCAGCTCATCAGGCCAAAGTCATATGACCTAAAGGTTTCTGTCAGTCAGGACAGACTTAGTGCAATTGAATGCTTCTGCAGTGGTCAGGTACAGATGCCCTTCTCATAGGTGGATCTCAAAACGAGATGGTGAAAGAGAACTGAAAATTAAATATAAAGGGAACTTTTCGAAAGTGTGTGTGTAAGGGTTGGGGGCGAGAAGATGAGATGTTAGAGGATGATATTAACTGCGGCCAAAATATGCAAATTTATGTCTGCATTCCATAAAAAAATAACAACTCTTAAACAATTCCTGTTTTTACATCAATTATACACACAACATGTGTGTTGCTGAACATTCAGAAATTAGTTAAATTTTAGGTAATTATTTTCAATTGTATTTATGGCCTTACATTTACGTCTCTTTGAGTTTGTACGGAATTATCGTCTTTCAGCAGTGTGTTCGGCACGGAAAACTTTGACTGCGACACATTTCCGTTTCCAGTAATTTCTACGAGCGACAAAACCGGAGGCAGCAGTCTAGAGGCTTCTAGAAGCAAGCCTTCACCCGACGCAAACACGTTCTGTTGGAATCCATCTATTTATTCACAGAAGAGTCTCTATTTCCAACAAGCATGGCGAAGTGGGGAGAGGGAGACCCTCGCTGGATAGTGGAGGAGAGAGCCGATGCTACAAACGTCAACAACTGGCATTGGTGAGCGAGTCACCCGGCATATCACTGTCTCATGCAGTCTTGATGCTAACATGCTAAAGCGTATTCGTTATTCATTTACATAAAATGCAATTATCTTATTACCAGGACAGATTTTGGGAGAGGTTTCCTTTCATATAGTCTTTGTTAATGTCTGTTTTTTTTTTTACGAAGAAGCGGTTTTCATTGTAGTTTACTGTTGCCGTGGACACAATTTGACATGCTTCCATCGCATCGTTTACGAAACAGCTTTGTGGGTAGCAGATTTTGATGGTACTTCGTCTAAATCCCATGTTTTTTTTTATTTATTTATTTTGGGGTAGTTCAGACCATCTTTTGTGCTTTAGCAGTGGAAACGTATGGACAGCATTCTCCGTCTAAAATGATCTGTTTCACACGTTGAGCTAGTAACCCTACGGTACATTCTATTGAATGGGGGTTTATAAGTGGTGCAATCAGTGAGATCTAGGGGTAAAACTGTCAAACAACAGTTTTGCTTTTATTAAGTGTTAATTGTGATCTGTTACTGTTTTAGGTAAAATACTAATGGTGGTGGTATTATTGTATTTAATGGGTAAACTTTAAAGTTGTTTTTTTTCCCAAACTTCCGATCATAAATGCTATGCAATGAAAACACACAGTGCAAGGATCTTTTTTACCCCTGAAGCCTGTAAAAAATGACCTTTGTGTATTCAGGACAGAGAGGGACGTCACAAACTGGTCATCAGAGAAGCTGAAGGAGCTGCTCGTGGGGCTGAGCGTGGAGAGTGAAGAAGGCGTGTGTGAGATCACAGAGGTCAGCAAGGCGGAGGGAGAGGCTTCCATCAACAATCGAAAGGGGAAGTTGATCTTTTTCTATGAGTGGAATCTGAAGGCTGCTTGGACAGGTGAGGAAAAGAGTGTGAACTGGTGACTTCATCTTTATACCAGCTATGATGATTTAAAGTTTAAAAAATGGATTTGTTTATGGAACTCTTGGTTTAGACTAGGGGTGTCCAAAAGTTTAGGCGAGATGGTCAGATTTGATGAGTCAAAACCGTTTGGGGGCTGTCATGAGTGGCAAGAGAGAGGCTGACACACACAGGGGCACTGCTTCAAAGGGGCATTTATTAAAATCAACGTTTAAACATTTCACCATCTGTGTGGTAAGAGCTAATTTTGTGATGGAGAGAGCTAATTTTATAATCATTGAATTAAAGTGATCAAAGGATACTAGTCTCCTAGTAAAAATTACGTAAAACAAAGACAAAGTAAAGAAGTTTCAGAAGTGACTAGAATAACACTCCACGATACGCATTGTGATGTATTTCACCACAATATATTGTTACACCCCTAATACACTATAAAAAAATATTGCTCTAAAACCAACAGTTAATTTGGCAGACATTGATGGTTTATTCCAGGAATGTTGTTTACATAAGAAAATCTATGTTACAAGTTAAACAAAAATGTCAACAATCAGATTTAGAATTTAAAGAGTTTCTTTGTCTTGAGTTTAATTATTTGCTTATTCTTTGTCTTGAGTTATTAATTATTTGCATATCAAAAAGATTGAATTTTATCACAATTTGTTGTAAAAAAAATGTCCAATTAATTTGATTTAAAAAATAAACAATTGACCTTGTTCTTACTTCTTCTTTTTTTGCTTTGTTGGGAAAGTTTTGAGGTTGTATACCATTTGTAGGATATCTAATTGAAGTGTGCTGTTTTTATGATCGTTTTCTTAGGGACATCAAGTTCAGGCATAAAGTACAAAGGAAACATTGATGTTCCGAACCTTTCGGATGAAAATGACGTTGATGACTTTGATGTAAGTCTCTAAATTACACAAATATTTATTGTAGTTTAGCATCTGCTCTGATTAGTCTAGAAAGAAAACCATGCCTAGTAACATATACATCAGGGATTTGAATCAGCAGTTTAATATTTCAGTATATTCAAGATGAGGTTGAGTGTTATTCCTGATGTCTTTCACATAGATCAGTGTAAGTCTTTGTAAAGATGAGCCGGACACAACTCTGCTTTCTCTAATGAAGAAAGAAGGAGCCAGCAAAATCCGAAAGGCACTGGCCAACTATGTGGAGTACCTTAAAACAGGCAAGTCTTCCCAAGACTTTAATGAAACGACAGTATGAGATAATTTTGTGTACTTGACATTTGTTTAATGAGAACAGCGCTTCTGTGATGTAGAGTTCACCCAGGGCATGATCCTGCCCACAGCCAATGGCATGAGCAAACAGAAGACTCCTCAGGGGACAACAGAAATCAGCAGAACTCAGGTGAGAAGAAAACGGATGCGGTAATCTCATGGCGTGTCATGGCTTTTGTTTACTGTGTTTAATTTAAAGAAAAGCTCTCTTAAGGCAAAAAAACAGAGTTGTCTTTGCCTTTGCCACACCTTCCTGGTCGATTGATGATAATTAAAGAGGTATTTCATCCAAAAGTAATCTGTTGGTGTACGCTAATAACTGTTATTTAATCCTTCAACACAAATGCTATCTGCCTCTTTGTGGTTATATTATAAAATCTGCTTAACCTCTTAAGCCCGAGAGTTCCCGTTACCGGGGACTTGCCCCCTTGTGCGTTACATTTTCAATCATAGCTCACTAACCCTGAGAATAACCCACACATATTAAATACTGTTGTGTTCAGCGGAAACTCCTCTAAAAACGTATCTAATTCAATTTCATATTCGTGAACCACAGCTCGAACGCCATGCAAATAAACAACAACATGTCCGGAGTATAATTCATGACCACGTTTTTGTTTATGTGCGATATGTATCCACAATATAAACGGAAACACCCAAACCATGACATTAAATGAAAGCTAACAACCAGCTGAATCCAGTGATTTGCAACTCATTAACATTGCATGAAGTATTTCAGAGCAGGGAGCGAAAGTTCCCCGAAAAAACGCCAGCGAAAACCAAGCAAGCATGTAAATCTTGTCTTACCTTTGCCGTTTTTTCAACAAAAAGTTATTTCCATAGCGATAAAAGTCCGTTTGTTGTTATGTCCGGTCGATAGCTTCGCGAAAAGTCCATTTTGTGTTTTTTCTGTTGCTCCAGTGCTCCTCTTACGTCACCAAATATGGAATGACTCCCCGTGCGTAAGAGCACGTCTCTCCACGCTGCGCGTCGTGTGATTCGTCGGCGATCCAGTCAGTCTCAAAATGGTTGAGCTGATTGGTTTCCTCAGAATCAGAGCTTTCCAGCGATGTATAGAGCTCCCGGATTGGACAGATGGTCGGGGGGTAGGGACACGCGGAAGCTCGACGTCGAAAGCGTTTGTGAATGAAATATTCCCAAAAGCGCAGCAAGATGGCGTAAATGAGCTTCTACCCCCCTTTTACAGCGTTTCTTTAGGAGTTTTTTTTGCTGAAATCATGTCCCATAAGCAAGAAAAGAAGACTATTAACGTAGCTGAAGCTTTGGACAAGATTTTTTCCATATTTCAATTATTGTGCCAAATTGTGCCAAACTGTGCCAACATGGATTACGCCTGAACTTTGTTCAATCAAAACCTTTACAGAATATTAGTTTCTTGTAGTATGAACACCAAACTTGCTACAGATGTCCTTGACATGTAGTTGTTACAATTGATTGTGTTTATTTGCTTCGTTATAAGTAAAATAAGGAGATATTGGAGGAAACATGTGTTTTTTTTTTAGGCGGAGTTCATTTTTTGGCCATTCCAACATCAATTACTCTTACCCAGTGTTCTTGACTGTCAAATTAACTCATCCACACCACTCCCCAAGAACCTATCTTCATTTTGATACCAAGATTTGCAGTTTAGACCTTGTAAAAGCTGAGAAATGCCTTAAAAAGTAAAAGTATAGGATTTTCGGAAAATAGGCCTCAGGGCTTAAGAGGTTAAAGGCAATAAAAACGTGAAAACTTCATAATTGTTCTCGCAAGAAGTTCTCAATGAAGATTTCTGGTGTTTTGAAACGATGGTATCAATGCAGGTCATGCAATCGTTCATATTTGATTCAAAATCACTTTAATTGTGTAACTGTGAATGTTATTTGGATACCATTAATCTCATCTAGGGATGTCCCGATCAGGTTTTTTGAGCCCCCGATCCGATCCGAGTCATTTAATTTTAAGTATCGACCCATACCGAGTCCCGATCCGATACTTGTCTTTTCCTTGTGCTAATTGCACACTTTAAGTGCATGCAGGTTATTAAAGTATTCTAAAAGTTCAAAAAGCCGGCGGAAGCCAGTATTCTCTACCACAGAGAGGGGTTGATCGTCCAAAGCGATGAATTCAACGACCCTTTCTGTAATCTTTTTGGCCTTTCAGCTCTCAAGAGGAAATTTCTGTCTCCTTTTTAAAAGTTTCCTCCAGTGTGTGTGTTGCTTTGGTTTAGCCTTTTCCTGCGTTCGCTCAGTGAAGTCGCAATATTCTGTCGTGTGTTTCGTTTTAAGATGCTTTATCAAGTTGGTAGTATTAAAGGCTGCTTTGCTAGTACCACCGCGTGAAATGCTCGCATTGCAAACGTTACATGTAGCTACCAGACTAGAATCACTTTCCAACTTAAAATACTTCCACACTGCAGACATCTTAGCACCGTATTGCAAGTAGTAAACAACATGCGAGTTTAACATGCGAGTTTGCGACACGTGCGTGACGTAGCTGACGTCAACATTCGATCGGTCCGATACATAGAGCCGATTCCGATCAGTTAAAAAATGCCTTGATCGGCCCCGATACCGATCTTTACGATCGGCTCGGGACATCCCTAATCTCATCTGTTTGTTTTTCACAGATTGGCTCCTGTAGCACTGCTCCTCCTCCGTCAAACACTGGTGTAAAAATCCCCACCTGCAAGTTTTCAATAAAGGACACTTTCATGACCTCACCAGAAGAGCTTTATCGGGTCTTTCTCAATCAGGAGGTTAGTCTTAAGGCTCATTCATTCTGTTTTATAATATTATTGGGTTGTATCTACACTTACTAAACAGTACCTGTAACTAATCAGCAGTAGAGGCGTTGCGATCGAAGAGTTGCTGTGTTCCAGAGGCATCACAATGGGGCGATGTCTTTTGGATTGTAATGTTGCGTTCATTTCGGGGAATTTGTATGAAAACCCTGATCTCAGCCTTCTCTGCTTTGAAAACGGACGACATGCCTTTTAGTGGGTTTTATAGTGATTTATAAGAACAGATTGAATCAAAAATCGAAACATGGACGTTCCAGAACAAAAAAACTGGTTTTATTTAGACCATTGACAGTCACACAAGTCAAATGGTTACGTCAAGGCTGGACATTTCCCACCCCTTGAAGTGATGCGGGAAAACCTTCTCTCGTGATTGCCGGAAACAAATGCACGCAAGTCAAACAGAGGGAAAGACATTAATGTGTAACGTCAATAAATGAAGTTGGTAAACCATGTTGAAGCAGGCTCTTCATTCAATGCAACTGTGGTGAACAGGCTGAGCCCTGACCCTAATAAGCAACTAGAAAATGTTGATATGCCTTGAATGATTACAGATTCAGGGGGGCGTACTTGCTGAGTATATATGGTGCAACCTGTAAGAACACTGGTGTCATTGTAACCGGTGGATCTGCGTTGTGATTTCTCTGTGATTAAAAGTGAACCAGTCGAACACTAATGGACTTCTCCTCCGTTTATTCCTGACAGTAGGAAGACACAAAAAAACAGCAATCGTCCTCAATATCTCCTCTTGGTTCTCTCTCGCACCGATGGCCATTGCCAAAAGGGCAGAGGAGGTGGGAATACAGAAATTAAACAACATTTAACATATTAACAACACATAGAACACCTGACAGTAGGAAGACACAAAAAAACAGCAATCGTCCTCAATATCTCCTCCTGGTTCTCTATTACACAAAGAAATACGAGATAATTATATAGGTGGCTATATTGGAAAAACAAAATAAAAATAAAAATATGTTGGAGCTCAGGAAACACCTACCTCTCGCACCGATGGCCATTGCCAAAAGGGCAGAGGAGGCGGGAAGATGGGAATTTCCCCAAAACGAAAATGGTACGCTCTTAAAGGGGAAGGCACCCACTCCAATGAACCAATTAAACTTTAAATACAGAACTTTCTGTGTAATTCTATATTTACAGGATATATGTTTTATACCTGTTACATCATGACATGGTTACAATTTTGACGAATCCCGGTAGGAGCAGCAGCCTAAACTTGGAAAATAATTTTTGACTTCTTTTTATAATTTTGCTTGTTTTTACTAACAAATTGATTACTGATTTGTTTATTAAACTTATGTTAAGGTTCCTTACATCTAGGTCATACGACTCACTTCTTAACACGGTCACAACTTAACTTGTTTAGCAAAAATGTGTTTCAATTATTCATTTACTTGTTTCTGCGAGCGGCCCCCTGGAAATATGAGACCATCAGGGCTTTATTTAGCTGAAAAACCATCTAAAATCCACCGTGTCCATTTTTTCAGAGCATCTCAGGCTAATTTCAGGCAGCGCGCCGCTAACACTACAGATCAAATGAGCCAATAAAAACAGACGCTCCACACAATCCTTCTCTCTGATTGGTCATGGCGTTATGAAGTAATTTCTTTAGTGGCTCATTTTATTAATTCTTCTGGAGTTGAATTATTCGGCGCTAATGAGAAACCGTTCAGCACTAAAGTCCCGGATGCCCAGGTGGTGAAGGTGCGTTTGATCTGATTTGGGATCAGATTTTGCCTCATAGGTTGTATATCGTTTCCTCCGAACACCATTACAGCATCTATCAATGTTGCTTTAATAAAACGTTAATTGCTCAGTGTTGAAGTCGCTCGTAATCAATCCCTCTAATCTCCCTCACATCTACGCTTGACCGCCAGACAGTAATTTTGTATACACGTCATGAATATGCAAATCAGTAACCAATAGGTGAGTAACTGGGGAGTAGTTAGTGAATGAAAATCTCAGCCAAATTCTGGAATAACCCTGGGCTAGAAAAGGAAGAGATTAAAAGGGATTTTGATTAAAAATACTTTTTGAGCAAAAGATTGTATAAAAATCCAACTTTGTCATGATCCATTAACAATAACTTATTTTGTTGGAGAAAGAGCAGACACCACAAGATTTACATTTCAATTGGAGCGTTCAGTGTGACATTTTTACTTTAATACTGTGAACAACTGATTGGACCTGGAAAGGGCCTGATATGAATTATAAATAACAATGTATAATTGATTGAAAAGGATTTTTTTAAGAGTTAAGAGAATGTTATTCTTATGATTACAGATGGTTCAAGCTTTCACACGCAGTGGTGCCATGGTAGAGGCTGAGAGGGGTGGGAAGTTTCGATTGTTGGATGGAAACGTGAATGGAGAGTTCTTAGAGCTGGTGAGACTATGATTTACATAATGAAAGTTGTTTTCTAAATGAGTGAATAATGGTTTCTGAAAGTCTTGTGGGTTTGACAGGTATCTGAGCAGAAGATTGTCATGAAGTGGAGGTTCAACTCATGGCCTTGTGGTAAGTGTTTGGGTTCACATCGCAGAACCACTGTCCACATTTGTTTTGTGAATTAACTCATTATTTTATAAATCTGTTGATCTGTTATAGATTTTTACTTGGCTTAATGCTAGTGATTATATAAGAAAAAAAAGGCCTTTTGGACACAGAAACTTGAATTTTTCTGTTGATATTTTTTGCGCTAGTTTATTAGGAAGTGACTATTTTGTTCTTTTCGAATTGGTTGGATGGAAACAGTGCTTTATTTGCAAATATTTTACGCGATATTCCAGTTTTGCGCACACATTTTATTTGCATCTTTGGATATAAACATGGCTGCCAATAAAGTCTTTGATGGGCAAAATTTTTAATGCCCTTTTGTTCCCACGCATCTACCCGGTTGCATGTGATGGATAGTAGATTTTACTGAAATGACGCATCAAAATAAGAGTTTCTCTGTTTGTCTTGTTCAGAGCACTATGCAACAGTGACGCTGACTTTTTCAGACAAGGGTAATGAGACGGAGTTAAAGATCGAGTGTCGAGGAGTTCCTGAGAACGAAGAGGATCGAACTCGAGACGGCTGGCAGAGGTACTACTGCCATGCCATCAAACAGACTTTTGGCTTCGGCGCACGACTCTGCTGAGCTCTGGTTTTTGACTCTTCATTTTTGTTTAAGTTGATTATTTCCCTGCACCACAGCTGAGAGGATCTGAATGTGACTCAACTGAACGGCAGGCATCATTCTCACTTTGTTTTATTTGGATGATTTTGACGTTTACAGTAAATTAAAGAAAGAAACGAAACGCGAGAACTTGGCTACTTTGAGAAGTGCAAAAAGTCGTGAGATATGTGTGTAATATAATCTGTTTGTTTTAGCATGGCAAGTCTCTAATGGCACTTTTGTCTGGTCCTCCAAAGGCTCACGAGGTTGAATGGTGCCTTTTATGCACTGGCTCATTTTAGGATGGAGATTTTCTCACTCAAGACTTAGGAAAATAATTGATGTTTGGAAAAGGAACAATAAAGCAAGATTAAGACCAAGCTCAATTACTCATGTACAGTTGTCATCACTTCCAATAGTATTATCATGTGATTTTTATTCGTAACATTTCTATTCGTGAAAAATAGATGTTTCTTTGGTGTCAAACTCTATTAAAAAGAAAGATGTATGATGCACAGCTGTTTTTTTCTGCATTAAACTAATAACCTAAAGCCCAGTCAGCAGAACTTTAGGAGTTTAAAAAAAAAAAAAACATTGTTAACTTTGGTCAGAAATCTTCTGAAGAAAAAGCAGATTATTTATTTACTTTGAGTTCAGATTCTTTAAAATAAAAGTCCTTTTGAAACATCATCCTGAGATATTTATTCAGACGTTCTTTGCACAACCCTGTTGCATTATATTTGAAACTATTTAACCCCCCCCCCATCACAGTTGTTTGGTTAAGAGTAGAAAGTGCATATTTATACAATAGTGTTATATCTACAGCTTAAAATATACTTTATAGAGCACTGACTATAAAATACTATTGCCATACAATATGCTGCTTAGAAAACCCTGCAACCTACTGTGAGCTGCACATTTACAGATGATTGAAATCAATATTTACATATCTATAAATATTACATAGTGTCATAACTTACAACTTATTAGACGTCTCATGTCAAATATGGAAATACAACTGAAAAACACAGAGCAGCTAATCCACGCTACATAATAAACAAATTCCTTCTTATTTGGAATTTAAAACTCCACAGAAAACCTGAAAAGCAAAGTTTCATGAACAATGTGATGCCAAAATGGCTCAATTTTTGGATCAAATTAAAAGTTAATCATTTAACAGATTCTAAGAATATCATTACAAAGCTGGCTCTTCATGAATTATACATCAGTGCGAGCGTGGGGGGCCTTGTGAGGAGTAAAATGAAAGAATATTTAGAAAAGATGTTTGAATGGGTTATAAACGTGAACTAGACAAGAAATCTCACCAGCTCAAAGCCCCTTCAAGATGAATGAGTTTCCAAACAGATATAGAGCTCTGACTCCTGAAAAAAAGATGCAAAACATAAATAATATAAACACATCAAGTCAATGTCCATACTGATTCAAGGAAAATGTACATTTTCTATTCACGTATGTATTCATTCAGTGTAGTAGGATCATCTTCATTCATGATTCACACTGGCTGATCATTTGAATCAGTGAATCGTTAGCTGATGATTCACACTGACCTGATCCTTTGAATCAGATAAGCATTAGCTGATGATTCACACTGACCTGATCATTTGAATCAGTGAATCGTTAGCTGATGATTCACACTGACCTGATCATTTGAATCAGTGAATCGTTAGCTGATGATTCACACTGACCTGATCATTTGAATCAGTGAATCGTTAGCTGAAGATTCACACTGACCTGATCCTTTGAATCAGATAAGCATTAGCTGAAGATTCACACTGACCTGATCATTTGAATCAGTGAATCGTTAGCTGAAGATTCACACTGACCTGATCATTTGAATCAGTGAATCGTTAGCTGAAGATTCACACTGACCTGATCATTTGAATCAGTGAATCGTTAGCTGAAGAATCACACTGACCTGATCATTTGAACCAGTGAATCGTTAGCTGAAGATTCACACTGACCTGATCCTTTGAATCAGATAAGCATTAGCTGAAGATTCACACTGGCTGATAATTTGAACCAGTGAATCGTTAGCTGAAGATTCACACTGACCTGATCATTTGAATCAGTGAATCGTTAGCTGAAGATTCACACTGACCTGATCATTTGAACCAGTGAATCGTTAGCTGATGATTCACACTGACCTGATCATTTGAATCAGTGAACCGTTAGCTGAAGATTCACACCGTCCGGATCATTTGAATCAGTGAATCATAAGCTTGAGATTTTTACTCTACTTCATTTGAAACTCTGGAGATTCTGTTTTTACGAAATTGGAAGGAAAAAGTGAAGTGCAATTTTTTCACTAATAAATTATTACGTGAAATATGTACGAAGTATGAGAGCCACTTACACTGGAGGAGTCACTATTGATGTGATGATCACTGACATCTTTCTGATGTACATCCTCTCTCTCAGGAGACCTTGGTTTGATTGGCACACTCTGCCTGCGTTTCCTGAATCCAAATCGAAATGCGTTTAGTGTGCATTAATGTGCTGTACTATTACTTATAAGAACTCACCTGTGTGTCTGCCATTTGCCCTTTGTCTTGCACTCAGATGATGATGATGATGAGGATGCAGTCATGGCCTGATCTGCCAAATCCTTCAGGAAATCGAAAAGCTTCTCGGAATGAATACACTGTTTCCTAAAACGATGAAGCAAGTTTGATCAAATTACTCACAACTATAGCGACAAAGATGCAAAGAGTCTGTAATTATATTCAGCTCACATGTGATTGATGGACATCACTGCGCTGTTTCTGGACTGCGTTATTTTACAGGTCATGGTGAGAAGGGTCCTGAGGAACATCTCTAAAGCTTTGGCTAAATGTGGAGTCATGGAGTCAAATCATTTACTATGAGATCAAGAATGTGAAAACCTTTTGACTGGAGTGGAATAGACAGAGAATGCAACGGACAACCAGTAAATAAAAATATAGGATATAATGTTTTATAATCAAAATATAATATGTTGGATTATTTACCTAATATTGAATTAACATAAATTTCTGAGACCTGTTTTGACAAAAGAAAACAATATTGAAACGTCAACTTTTGAACAAACAAATAACATTTTGTCAGTCAGAGAATAAATGGGATAATTATTAATTGTTATTATTACAAAGATGTTATAAAATGTTATAATTTGTGTAGAATATTCAAACAGACTTATGTGTAAAATGCAGTATTTATAGGGTAGCCATGCTGTCTTTCAAAAATATCCCCTAATATTTAGCAACAAAACTTTTCATTTTAGAGAAACCCTTCTTTTCTAATGTCTTGATTGTTCATTTTTTTTCCATTGGGAATAAACTTATCATTCATTTCGATTTATTCAGCCCATATTTAGGTGGTGGTTTTAATAACAGGGAAATTTAATTTCAATAAGAATGCATCACAAGAGATAAAACCCGAGAATGAATCAAATAAATCAGTCAATATCAATCATCGTTCCGAATGTTCTTGTTTTGAGCAGAAAGGTTAACATTTCCAGGCCATTAGTGCTAAATCGAGAAATTTGAAGAGCTGTATACTTCATTCATCACTGACAGGTTCATTTGTAAGGATACAGATGATGACGGGCACCGCTGCAGCGATTCGCCCAACCTCCGAGTCCTTCTGCATGATTTTCTTGACCCTTCCCTGTTCAGGAGCAGGAAGAACGCAGAGATTCAGAGACGAACCGTCAGTCTTAACACTCGTAAAACACATAAACCAACACCTAAGTACTCACGGGTGGGAAGCGAACGTTATACTTTCTCTTCTGTCCGGGCATTCTGAATGCACAAATGATCGTGTTCGGCTTACATTTTGGATCATTTTCTTGGCTGAAACGCGGAGCTCCATTTGTTTATGTTGCACAGGAAGTTCTGAAAAAGAGGATTGAATGGGGACAGCCTGAAGGGGGTGGAGCTCCACAGAGGCCACGCCCCTGTCACGTGCAGTGGATGCATAGTAAACATTAATGCCGAGCCTTTAATCGCCTACTTCCTAAAGCTGAAACTTTTCTGGTGTATAGTCTCCAGCAGAAAAGTGAGTTTCTGCAACGCAAAAACTGATTATTCATCTTAGCTAAGACCAACCTCTTTTAATAATTTAATGATTTATCCAACCGAAAGTAAATGTAAACATGTGTCTGTCGTGCCATTCCACAAGTAACCAACAGATGGCACACCAGCCACAATTGGTTGAATCGGAATAGTTTACTGAAATTGAATTATCAAGCGATTACGTATATAGTACTTATGCTCTGACATATATTTGATTTGTTTATGTGTGTATGCGTGTGTATTTATCAATCAAAATGTTTATCAGTTCAAAAAAATGCATGAAATTATTAGTATTAGTAAATGAATAAATATTCAGATTATATATTGCTAATAAATAAAAAATTTAAATAGTAAATATTTAGATACTATTTCTCATATTGGCATGGGGAACATTACTATATGCCATCAACCCCTCCATGACAACCAGGCGCTTTACCGTAGCAACCAATTTGCCATTTTTCTTTTTGACCATAGGAAAGTCATATAAACATGAGGGTGGGTTTATTTTTACAACATTGACATGGGGAACATTAAAATATGCCACCGACCCCTCCATAGCAACCAGGCACTTTACCATGGCAACCAATTTGGCATATCTCTTTCCTACCTTAGAAAAGTTATAGAAACACAAGGGTTGTTTTTTTTCATATGGGGATGAGGAACATTCTATTGCAACAGCTATCTTAGCGTAGGGAAATGTTAGAGACATGGGGGTTGGTTTATTGTACTTAAAGTGACATCGGGAACATTATATTACGTCAATGACTCCTCCATAGCAACCAGGCTGTTTTTTAAAGCAACCAATTTGGAAAATATTTATCCCAACTTAGTGACATCGGCAAAAATATCTTTAGATGGCACTAGTACAAGCCAACATCGTGCAAACTTTAGTTCACTTCTTTGCATCTGTACATTGCATTTGAAGCTTTTATTGTTTTCTGGCATTTAAAAAGCTGCAAACTGTATGAAATTACCTAAATTAATCTAATCTTTAAATGGAAATGGGAATGACTTCTGCCTCTGTTGGATGCGGTCTCCCGATTGGGGCATGAATGCGTGTGCGTGTGTGTGTGTGTGTGTGTGTGAGTGTGTGTGTGTGTGTGTGTGTGTGAGAGAGAGAGAGAGAGAGAGAGAGAGATGACCGCGTCTACTTCCACTCGCAACCTGAATCAGTTTCTGTGCGCGCGTTCGGAGCGTCAGCCGGAGGAGTCAATGCGGGGAATTTAACCCCTGTACCCAAACAGACAGCAGAACTCCGCGTATCAGCCTAGCTGAATTATGTGTCATCCCCGCCGAGCTCAGTAGGAGGACGTGTGCGAGCTCTCCCCGGACATTCCTGCCACTTTTTGCTGGGGACAATGGCGTTGGAGCTGGTCGGGAAACGCTGTCTGTTCGCGGGTGGCGCGGAGCCGCTGGAGCCCGTCGGCGTCGCGCGCTGGAGCTGGAGAGCTGGAGTCATTCGCGCGACCGCAGACACGTCTTCACTCACGGTAAAGTTAAACTGCTGGCCTGAAAGGTGTTACCGTGACAGAGTGTCATTTTTCTTGTTTGTCGAGTAGCTGGCGTGGAAGGGAACTGGAGTCGGTTTGTTTGACTCGTGTTTATCCAGCGTACAGTTACAGCTGCTGGGCGTGTTACTACCAGGGCTCCCCTCTCATGTCTTGTACAGTTAAATGATATCAATGCAACGATGACAGACTCGTGAGGATACATTGTGCTTCAAAAGCTGATCCGGGCATGTTGTTAAGGTTATCTGCCGTTTTTCCACACATTTCGGTGATAGTGGAGCTATTTTTAGTGGTGAGTTACAGCTCATGGAAAATACTTTTGCTCTGAGAGAAGAAAGTGAAACTCCTCACAAAGGAGGTGAACAGACCTGTTCATGTGTGCACTGTTTGGGTGTATTTTGAATTTGTGATAAGGGAAGTAAAATATTTTGTTATCTTAGGGGGAGAGGAGTATTGTATATAGAATGCGTAGAAGATTTTGGGAATATTTTTGGCACAAATGTAACGTACATACAGTAAAAATGAGTGCACCCCATTAAAAAGTATGATTTTTAAAAGGCTGAGTTCTATTAAACAATTTTTAAACTCCATTACATAAAATTAAGGTTTATAATCTAACTTCAATCACAAAATGTTTAGTTTTACTTTCTTAAGGACAGTACCAAGTCTTCTTGGCATGGAAGGAACAAGTTGGCGACATTTTGCGACATCTATCTTTTTCCTTTCTCAAGAAGAACCTTGTTTATTGCCTAGTGATGCCTGGGTTGATTGGGTTCAGATCAGGAGACACTTGTCCATTCAATTACCTTCACTCTGTTCTTCAGAAATGCAGCAGTAGCTTTAGATGTGTGTTTTAGAACATTGTTGTGTTGTGCGGAGTGATGGTAGCATCCTTCTGTTCTCCCCAGGACCAGCAGCTTTCATGCAGCCCCCGCATAACATTTAACATAAGCTCATTTTAAATATTTAAAAGTAATTGAGGAAAACGACTAAAACCCATGAAAAGTAGCCTATATGGATTTTCTCTAAACTTCTACATATATACAGTGCTAATCTTCTGAGGTCAATGTTGGAGTGCAACCACGCAGTAACGTTGAACTGTTGGCCTGAATCCTGCGTTACCTTGACAGACATTTGCTTGTTTGTCAGGGTACAGTTTGTCAAGTAGCTGGCGTGATATTGAGAGTAAAATATGTTATTCCCTTGGGTGGAGAGAAAACTGTTTTTGGGTGTAATTAAAAGCACAGAAGTCTTTGGAAAGTCTCTAGAATTCATAGAAACTTTGTCTTTGAGTGTCATTGCTCAGAGGGAATCCCTTGGTGTCTTTTCTGTAGTAGTTAATGACTCAATGGCTACACCACAACAGCTCTGACAGAGCTTCATCCAGAGCTGTCATACACCACTTTTTCAGACTTTTACTTCAGACACAGTGTTTCTGCGGGGTCTTGAAAAGTCTAAAATTGAAAAACCCACACTTTAGGCTTAAAAAAAGTCTTAAACTAAAATAAATATGCTGTTCTTACATGTTTTGCAGGTCTTAGTTTTTTGACACACTTCACATCGAGTTAGTATGAATTTATGAAATTACTTTATGTTTAGTTTTCGTGTAACAAACGCACCATTTGTAACCACACAACAGTTTCACAATGGATTCATTCATGAGATGAACCTCTTTTAAAAATTCAAAAATTTTGAAACCCATTGTTTCCTGTTAGATTTCATGACATAAGTGCATATATAAGTTGAATGAGTTATTGTAAATCACAAAATTGTAGACTAATAACATTAACGATTATACAAATCACAACTAAATCATTAGTATTTTATAAACACTTCATTGTATTCTATTATCTCGAGTGGCACAATATTAGGAACCAGTTCCCCTAATGCAAACATGATAATTGCTTGCATGTAGATTCACATTTATTCATATATTTGTGGCCTCCATAATTATGCTTTTAAACTTTTCTCGTCCCTTTTAATCCAGCTCTAAGTCCCCTCTAAACTTGTTCTTAACCTGATCCTGACTCTGTGTGTGTTAAAGATGTGAAGGGTTTTCTGGATGAAAGTTAAGGGTGGTGCAGTGGGCCCTGTGGCCTCACAGTTAAAAGGTTGCCGGTTCGAGGCTTGCCGATGACCTTCCTTGAAAGAGTTTGTATGTTCTAGCTGTTCTTGTGTGTGTTTCCTCCGAGTTTTCCCCACAGTCCAAAAAAGATGTGGTTAGGTTAATTGAATATTCTAAATGAATGAGTCAAAGGTCTGTGTACGTTGCGTTTATGAAATGTTTAATTCTAAATTGACAATCAAAATCAAATGTTGAATGCAAAACAATGTGAAAAATGCATGTATTAATACGCCATAAAATGTTGTGTTTTTGCCACTAACATTCTATTCATTTATAGCGTTGGGCCCTTACTTAGTTTATGTCTAAGAGCTGGGAAAAGGACGATAATGCCAGTATTTCTTTTTTTAATTACAGGAAAGTGAAGAGAAGAGACATAAAGCTTCGTGGGGAGAGTGGGGGCGGGACGGGGAAATAGACATCAAGTCAGATTCAGATTGGCATTGCCCTGTGTAACTGCATGCACACGCAGCATACGAACTAGCCACTAAGCTACGACGCTGGACAATCATCAGTAAACTTTGAATGAGAATTATTGAGACTTTATAAAACGTTGAATGAAAAGAGTTCTCTCATCCATAGTTCAAGAGCTATCTTCCTCGTTATGTAAGATATCACACATGAAAGTAGAACTTAAACTTAATTTTATTTTTCAATGACAATTTAAACATTTATTAAGTTTTTGAAAATTGTTTTTTTAAGTAGTTTGTGAATTATAATTTTTTCATGGATTGATATTGTGATGTGTATAGTAGCATGAGCCGTGAATACCCTTAAACTCCTAGTTTTAATATTTAAATGAATGGATAAGTTAAATTATTACTTAACCTTTCATTACATAAGGTTAAATTACGAATGAATAGATGAACCATGATGCAATTTATAATATTTAAACACATTAAAACCTGAAATATAGTGACCAGTGCAAATGTTTACATTGAATATTACAATATTGCAGTGACCAATGTTTTACATCTTGAGCTCTAATTGGTCAAGAGCCTAGGCGATGCAGACCTCTTCGTGAATAGCATATGAAATTATTGTTTGATGTTGGTTATCAGTGATTATTTTTTTATTACTTGTCACACACGTTGTAGAAATGATTATGGTATTTATGGTCATTACGGTCATTAGGCTGGTCTTTGTAAACAAAGCAGTGACAGCAAAAACGGAACTTAATGGTGATGACAAACGGCACCTCGAGAAGTCAGAAAAAACAGTTTAAAATTAGTTTTTCCCCCTTTTGACTTTTTCTAGCTTTCATTTAGTCTAGCTTTTCATTTATTGTAGCTCTTGGATATATATCAGTCCTGTGGAGCGTCACAAAATGGATAAATCTTGTTGGATTAATTGGTAATCTGCAGCTCTAAACTTTACTGTTGCAAAGGAAATTCCATGACTTGCCTTTTTGCTGTTACTGGCCACATTGCTGCATCTAAACATACTTCGGAAACATTTTTGATTGATTAAAACTACTTCTGTCAAATTAGCAGACACATTGCTTCATAGGATCGAGAAGTGTACAGGCTATCCGCACATCGGCTACTAGAGGTAGTAGGGCATCCTGGTACTTCTTGTAAATGGACATGCTTTAGAATTGGACTTTGGAATAGTTTTGCCTCCTTTTTGGGACAGAAATATAAAATTGTAATATTCACTTTGCTCCTGATTATTTACTTGCCAGATTATTTTTGATGGGTGGATGAATACTTTTAGAAATTTAGTTCACATTATCATGTAAGCTTTTTTTATTTTGATTTGTGATGGGTTTATTGCTGTAAAACTGCAAATTACGTGTTTCTATAGGTGTCGTATAAAGGATCATTTTTGGATACTCAACAACAAAAAGCTGTACATCTGCACTGAATATTCCTTTGTACTACAGTAGGAAAATTAGCATTTTTACAACTGTTAAGCTGATTGTGGAGGTCAAAAGCACCCTTTCCTTCTCCACTGGTCTCTGTGAAAGGGGATCGCCAACTGAGATATGTCCTACACAAGTGACTGAACAAGAAACAGTGCTTACATGATTCCTTGACAGTTCATGTGTAAATCAACAGATAGTTATGTAATCTGCTGGAGAGTACACCAGAGAGTAATGGTGAGGGTTTATGTTCAATCATGGTTTTAGGTGACTGAGTGAGATTGAGAGAGAGTGGGAGTGTTGAAGTTAGATTGGTTGCCATTGGCCTGCTATGCTCATTTAATTTTATTAATTGATTCATTTTTTAAATGTCTGAAGGGTGTATGGGCGTCTCTAACAAGACTTTACTGGGAACTCAGACCAAAAGTATTTTTCTACAGTATACAAGCTAGATTTGACCTCCGTGAGGTCAGGTATTTGAGACTGTGAGCGTATGTCTTAATTTATAGTGCAGGGTGTAACCCAATACAAAGTAATTAAGTACGGGATCATATTGCGTAAAGTATGGCATTACAGCAATAACATCACATTCCTGTTACTGATGCAATTACCTCTGGTTTACTGGATAAAGGCTCTTTCAGAGTAGTGAAATAGCTGATGCTTTTAGGAAATCAGGATTCAAAGTGCACCAACTGCAGTGGTCACGTCGGATTGTCGTCAAGATTCGTAAAATTACAGTATGTTACATTTGTGAAAGTATGCATAAATGAGTTCCTGGAAGGGCACATTTCTATGTAGGAAGACTTTCTGTGCTGGTTAAATTAATTTTAAACTGCACAATGAGTGATTTAAGATCAGTGACTTTCAAAATGCACTCAACTATACAATACTAAAGTGGTTCCAGTTCCAGAGTGCCAGTTCATTACTCTGCCCTGTATGCGCACATCAAAACGAACCGGTAAAACAAAACACTGCCCATTTGACCGCAGTGTCACACTGTGAACAAAAAAATGTGTCCATTTGAAAAAAAAAAAAGCCGCCACTCGAACACTCAAACACCACTGAAATGCTATAATCACTCTACCAAACCGGTGGCAGTAGATTTACAGTAGATGCATTTTATAAGTGATTATTTAACACTGCGTGAGCAAAAACACAAGTGCCTCTGTTCGTACGTGTAATCCTCATTTCAGGCACCATTATTTGGGATGCAGGGACGAAGCGTGAGCCAATAACAAACCCCACCCCCCAGACAAAAAAGTAATCCCGTTAGCCTGTACACATAGACCCGGAGTGGCGAGCGTTCCAAATAAGAATCACCTTGGCCACCGTTTTCAAAAATGCGCGATTTTTAAAGTATATGTATGTGTGGACAGGTGCTTAATTTTTAATAATTTTCCACATAAAGTCTCTGTATTTTGTTCTTGTTTGGTAAAGCAGAAAATGTTTAATTAGTGTTGAAAAAAACACTCCTGGCTTGATCCGATTGCTAGGTGGAATACGTTTCCTGACAGTTCTTGTAGTTGTTCCTTTTTCACAGTGAATTACTGTTGATTTAGAGATTGTTGCCTGTCATGTTGAATTAGAGGAAAACATATAAACACAGGGACAAGAGCTTTAGGAATTCTCTACCTTGTAACACTTAACTGACAATATTAAGTAAAGCCTATTCAGAAAACAATAGGGGTGTAACGATACACTTTCCTCACTATACGATACCTCGATATTATGCCTACAATATGATATGCATCACAATATTTTTCACCTATTGGAACGGTTTATATAACAAACCATCATAGGAAAAAAAGGTTTGAGACCCCAAACCTTCCAAAGAAGGCTATGGTCTAGTCTGATTTGTATGAGAGCATTTAACACTGTCCATTCACTAGGGGGCAGTGTTCATTTTTACAATTTGTCATCTTTTCTACTCTAAGTGATGGAGAGAGCTAATTTTATAATCTTTCTTGTTAAATATGCGAGGAAAGGAAAATTGTCTCCTAGGAAACATGACATTAAACAAGAAGACTAGGTACAGAAGTTTCAGAAGTGACTAGAATCACAGTCACTCCCAAAAGCAAATACACTTCAGGTCCAAGCTGATATCTCTCAGTAGCTCCTTGATACATCCCATACACTGTTTTGCTTCGTGATATATTGTGCCACGATATATTGTTACACCCCTAGAAAACAACCATTGTTGCCAATTGTATACTACTAGACATTTCTCTCTTAATATCCCAAATATATTAAAAGTCCTTTAAGAAAGCCATGGGCTAATGTTACCTTTCAAGAATCCTGAAATGTAAGGAGTTACATTTGGGTCAATAATGTATAGGGTATTCCTTTTTTGAAATAGCTTCCCCATCATGGTTATGTCAGCAACTTATCCAAATTTCATCTGAGAGAATCATCCTCTCTCTGGTGTTGTGGTTTGACTTTCAGAGCAAGAGAAAACAGCTAGTGTCGTTAATCAGAACAGCTGTCGGTTTCCTCTTCTGCGGCACTGGTGCGTGTTTGTGCCTCAGGAGTGTGTAAGTGCTACCAGTGCTGCATGTCTGTTAGTGAGTGTTTGTCTTTGGAGGATTTCAGTCTAGTACACCATTGGCTAGACAACGTCCCCGTGGCAACAGTGGCTTAGCCGTGTGACTGACGGCTTTCCCTGGGTTACAACCTCCTGCTGTGTTAGAACCCACACAGACACATTCCGTAATTCCTCTCATCTCCTTCCTGACCTGTTGAGCTGTGGTTTCTCATGGCCAGACGCTGTATAGGGGCCCAATGCACCGCTATAGTCTACCATTCAACCCTTCTGTCCCAGTACACCTATTCTTCAACCTCTTCAGTGGTTATCTGTAAGATTCTCTTAGTTTATAAATCACTCATTAGAATGTCCCATTAAACTTGCTTACCTTCCACACGCACTCAATTCTGCTTCATTTTGGAAACTATTTTAGCTATTTAAACTATATTCTAGAAGCGTTATGTTTAGGACCATGACAGTCCCATGTGCTTTCACACATCTAGTTTGTTTAATTTGGTCAACAACTGATACATTGTTCTATTCGTCTGAAAATTCAAGGCCAAAACACACTGACCTGAATTTCCAAATTTCCAAACCTGAAATCTTTGATCTCCCCAGCTCCCTGTGATCAACCAACAACAATATGAACAGTTCAACATCCATGATTTTTTTTTCGGTGTTCTTTGTTTTCTTCACTGTCATTATCTTCTTTCCTGTTTACCCATATGACGCAGAGTGCATCTAATGTACCACAAACGCCATCTTCAGGCTGGGAGCATTATTGCATCAATATTTCCTCAAAGTAGACGAAGAGCACACTGCCGGATAAGCATTCTGAAAATTTGTGCGAATTTCAATTTGTTGTTGTTGTCACACACACCACACTGATCGCTCAGATCAGCACTAGTTGAAAATACAGCCTTGTGACATCATAAAGGCCACTCATCAGCCACATTTGTCATTGTACACATTTCCTTGACTGCTTTTCGATTGCTTAGAACAGGGGTGTCAAACTCAGTTCCTGGAGGGCTGGAGCCCTACAGAGTTTACTTCCAACCCTGCTCAGAGAGACCCAGACCTGTAGCTTACAAACAGCCTAAAGGACCTAACAAGGTGTGTTTAGTTAAGGTCGGAGCTAAACTGTACAGAGCTGTGGCCCTCGAAGAACTGAGTTTGACACCCCTGGCTTAGAATGAACTCGCACATGGACAAACACCAGAAAACTGGGACACCGAGCTCAAAATGGACAGACTTTATTGGTGGATTTCAAACATTTGGCATCTTTTACTCTATTATTTGTTCTTATGACGCTCTGATTACCAGCTACTCCAAATTTGACCTCGAGCTGCCACAATATACTCTGCTTTGTAAACAGACACACGCCAACCCATAATGCCATTCATGGAATCACTTCTGGTTAAAAGAAGATGGTTTGGTTTTCATAAGCCCTAATTGGACTGGACTAGTTTTTCCAACAACGTTTGAGTTACATATCTTCTCAGATAACTCCTTTCATGCCATGTGCTGATTCGGATGGGAATAACAAGTGAGATTTTTATAGAGACACAAGTGTCTGAGCTTGACTTGCAATCTTATGATTGGTGTTCAAGCTCACGTGATCAGACTGCATTCGGGCAAGAGGTGAAGAGGAAAGTGGCAAGACACTGAGGAATCATTGGCATTAGTATCTGTTTGGAGCGAACATTTCAATTCCAATCAAAAACTGCATACAAAACCACAAGGTTTCATCTTCATCCATTGTTGTAGGGTTAAAATGGCGGAAACTGGTTGCGAACCAAAGATTGTACGGAAAGTTCACTTTGTCCGAAATAATCTCAGATGATCGCTGAGTTAGATAATAAGTCTTTTGCTCTGGTCGTAAGGGGAAAAAAACAGACATTGTAGATTCTGATGGGACTAAAACACAAAATACGTCTGAGACTAGTCCCTTCTGAATTGGGCTATACTGTATTCAATCACTGATGGATCGCAGAGCTTGTAGTTACCCGTGAATTTGGAACCAGTGAAAGACTAAAGTGGTTTAAAATCACCTTGCGTGCAGTCAATGGCTCTGGATTAATGATAGCCCTGTGATATCATGCATGTGTGGTTGATAAACTCACTCGGGTACTGAGAGCAGTCTGATTCTCTCAAGCACTACATTAACTAAAGCCAGATGTCTGCTCTCTCTCTCTCTCTTTAAGCACTCCTCTTCTCTCCCCTCACCTAAAGGCTGCACTTCTCACAAGTGTTTGACCACATGGTTCTGGAGTGTCAGAGGCAGGAGCTGCATTTCATAATCTGTAGTGCAGTGTAGTTAAAATCTCTTGTACTAATGCCTTCCTGAGGCATGTTGTTGTTATTCTCCCTCTCTCACTCTCTCTGTGTACAGTGGAGAATGTTCATGTCGGTGTGCCCTATATACAGCTTTCTTTTCCTCTGACCCTTGAACTCTGGCAGATGGTTTGAAGCTCTGCCAGTGAAGCAATGTGTGATTCTGCCGACCAGACAGATTTTGTATGTGAGGGGGGGTGAGCTGTGGCTTATCTCTTGAAGCATGTAAGAAGTCCCTGCTGTGTGATTGTAGATCTAAGCCTGGTTAAGTAGCAGACACACATAAAGGCTTTTAATTATAGTCATAGAAGTTGAATTTATTGCAAAACTTAGAAAATCTGACCATTTTAAGAGCATTGTGGAAAAATGAAACTGGATAAAGAGCTGTAAAGCAAAACAGAAGTTGTCGGACCCGAAAAATGTTCGTTGGAAGAAGTTTTCCGTTGAATTAACATTGAGAAACTCATGGAAACTTCAAACTGACCACACTTGTGGAGGTTATTAGTCTGTGCAAGAACATACTAACCATTGTGCAAAAATATTTGAACCCCAGGCTTATAAAGAGTTAAATATTTACCATTGACTTATAATGGCCATTGAAATGAATGGGAAAATGCAACAAAAATATATTTAAGATGAAGCATCATAGAGATGTTGGTTAATCATAGTAGTATTAAGGCTAGGAGCTATGAACAAAATTTTAGTTCACGGGGAACGATATAGTTATTTAAAGCTTGTTGTTCCAGAACTACAAAATGTACAAAAGGGCTTTATATAATAAATACACTTGAATATTTAAGAATGCTATAGACTGGCAAGTCGGCAAGAAAATTAATGAATGAATTTATAAAAGAGAAAAGAAAAGGACGTATTTTGTACTTAATTATTTTGTATTTTATTTTTAACCATATAAATATAGTAACCTGTTTGTCACATTTCACAGCTTGAAACTTATTATTGTAAAGTGCCACGCCCACTTATTTACATTTTGCGTTATACACAGAACAGAAAAAACTGAGATGGGAGACATTATATGATGTTGTTTACCCCTCCATAGCAACCAGTTTGCAAAATCTCTATATAAGCGTAGAAAAATTACAGGGTTTGTTTTTTATTACATTAAAAACATTGATTTAAACAGTTTTTGAGTAAATTTGACCATGTTTATGTTCAGGAGGTGTGTGATTGCGGTCACCTGGAATTTCCCGGCGATTTTGGAATGCACCACTCCTGATTGGTGCAGGACAGAGTGCCATGCGTTCAAAAGAGGCGGAGTTTCTCCCGATCAGAGAGCTCATTCTGGTTGTCACGTTCGGTGCAGAACTCCGGGTTCCAGCTGGACTAAACACACCCTCGTTAATGTTTAGTTCAAATTTGGTTGAGTAAGATCTGAGTTCTCTTAATACTTTTTCTTGCGTATATCGTATAAGTTATTGTTTGGCTAATGTGATGGGGTAGACGGAAGTTTATTTTTGAACGATTGTATCTTTTTGTGAGGAAGTTTAGGGAAGTTGTGTTGTGTTATGCGTTAATTGTCTCTTAGGGAATTTAGAGGGTTGGTTTATTTTTGTAGTGGGTTTTGTTTGTTATTTTGGCCTTTCTCCGCCTAAGCCACTCTCTTTCTATATTAAATGTTTGTCTGCCCTTCAATAATAAAATTGTAACTTTTTTTTTACTGATTCGATTGTTTTTGGTGTTTTGTTGACGGATGTTGGAACTCTAGTACATTGTAAGTTTTTTAAAATCTCACCTACACTCTCCTCCCCTTTAAAACGAGTCGTAACAGTGGGTTCAATTGATCAAGTAACTACTGCCAGGTCTATTATATTTAGCATTAAGGAGTTTATAAACACAAGCAGTAAAGATGTCAACTAATGTTGGGAAATGTTTTTGTTTCACTGATTGGAAACCAGCAAACCTGCTATTCCTTGTTTTCAATGTTTACCAAGCATCATCATCATCAACAGGCAAATCTCTTGTGATTTTTATTAAGTGGTTTCATAAGGTGTGGCGATGTAAATACAGAAGCGAATGAAGTTTTGAACAGTTTTGATACGTAATCGCACATCATTCATTCATCACTCCCTCTCTGTTCTGTCTTTTTCTCACTCGCCTTTTTCCTCCCTCTCTCTTTCGCTCTCTGTGTTCAGTAAATTATTGATCATTAAGGCGCCTCAGTGGATCAGGGTTTGTGAATGTGAGAGTGCATGTTTGCACTAGACTGCTCGCACTTTTATACTCTCTATCTCTACTCTCTTTCACACACACTCCCAGAAACACCAGCATTCGGTTCTGGATTTTGCTGGAAAGAAACAGATTAGTGTGTTTATTTACATGCATAGCTTGTATATAAAGCGCATGTGTGTGGTTGTCTGCCAGGAAGGTGTTTGTGTACGCGTGTATGCATGCCTCTGCAAGTGTGTGCGTGCGTGCGTGTGCATGTGTGAATGCTGATACTATAAGCAGATTTCTGCAGAGAGCTGGCTGTGGTCCAGCCTGAAATCTGATGTCACTGAATGCTTCCCTCCAACAAGCCTCAGGGAAGTGTTTAGAGACAGACAGAGAGCGCCTGTAGTCTTATAAAACGATAACTGCATCATCCAGAACCTAATGGAAATCCATGCTTGAAAACCAGTGTACTTATTGAACCACTTGTCAACAGCATTGTTGCGTTCATACGTTCAAAGCTCCACTGCGTCAAATCTCAACAAATGAGGGAAATCCTAATGCCTCATCATACGAAAAAAATGGACAAACGATGATGCAGCATATTGAAAGTTGGCTTTTCTTATCTTAATTTTTCAGACACGCTGCTGCTAGGGAAAAGCTATCACAATATGCTCCCACAAATCCTGCGATCTCTCTCTCTCTCTCTGAGACATTACTCTGAATGGTGAAAGCCATAAAAGCATAAAAAATGCACTGGCTGCACTAATGGCCCTCTAAGAATGAAAGGTATTAGAATTTGCATACAGGCAACAAATCAGAAATGAGCATCAAGAGCTGCAGTGTAAACAAGGCCAAAGCTTGACCCTGAATATGCAGTGGCTTCTATTGCAGCCAAAAATCAGATGCTAGGTGCAGCTCATCGCAGGTCTGCTGTGATGTGGATTACCCAATCTGGAGGTCATGAATGCAGTTTGTTCTCTGCATTTGCAAGAGTAAGCAGTTGTGGGAAAGGAAGCAAAGCATTATTGAGAAAGATGCATTCACACTGACCGATTTCTATGACTAATGATCTCCTCGGAATGAAAAATCACTGTTTTCCTTTATGTTCGCTCTTCTTAGACGCACTCATGCATGCAACCACTCTGATAATGGAAGAGTGCATGTAAATCTTCTTGGTCTCTGACATGTGTCCTTACAGAAAGAGAGATGTGGATGGATAACAGAGAGAAACATTTTAGTAGCATAGCAAATAAAAATAGTTGTTTTTTTCGTCATCACCGTTTTATCATTTTCTGTCATGCACAAATGACCAATGGGAGCCTTAGTTTACTGCAATACATTTTAGAGCTGTTTTGATTCCTGCGTAAAGAGTGAGATTAATCATTTTTCTAACGCACACCTCAGAGTGCTTATTAAAGTGTGGCATTTGCTCCCAGAGGAAGGTCAACTCAGTATCTGATGGCTCTGCACAGCCATTATTCAAAAGCACGCCATGACCCCACTCTAGATGTTTTATTATGTCTAGAAAAGTTTGATTTTTGATCAATGTTTGATCTGTGAGTCATAAACTAAGCATGAGCTCTAGTAGCTTTTTGTGCACTTATGTGAACTGCTAGTCAATAAGCAAAATTCATCATCCCAGATGTACCTCGCAGGGCATCTGTAACATCTTTTCAGTTTTTCAATGATGTCAGGGACTAGACTGAATTTGCAACAAGATCATCACCAAACAGCTTGGTGAGAAGAGGATAACAGTTGGTGAGATTATATGAAAAATAGTTTCAATGACCAGAACAAACTGAAACCAGTTTACCAAACGATTGGTAACATTTGAATGACTCAGAGAAAGTTTTGAGGATGTTAAGCATCAATTGAAATAGATGTTGCAGGGATTAGATTCACGGATTCAAACACATCACAGTTTTCTGATATCTTGGCCACTTTTCAGAAAATATGAACGATTCGGGTGAAGCCAAATGATAATGACAAATGAAATGATTTGCATACCCTGATGATTTTGGCTGGAATGCAAGGGATTCTGTTGAAATCAGGAAGACCTACAAAAATTTCTGCCACAACTGCCAGAAAAAATTGTAAGGGATGCAAAGAAAAAAGATCCACAAATGACTTCAGCTGAAATACAGGGCTCTGAAAAAAATGTGTGGCTGTTTCAAAGAGCACAATAAGGAGACAATGGTCGAGTTGCTAGAAATAAAAAAAAATATATGCAAATGCAAGTACCCTGCTTACAATATCAGAGCTCAGATAGTTATTTGGAACGATAAGACCAAAATTGAACTTTTTGGGGGAGACTGGTTCATTTTCAAGTCAGCTCCTCAGTTTTCATTGCTGTCACAAATAAACAGCTTTTAACAAGGAGGCAGTTCTTCCACAGCTTCTGCTCTTTTATCTGGATTCCTGCAAGTGTTCATTGAGCATCTGTTGGGTGACCACTGGTGAGTCAGTTTAATATCACAGGACTCAGTCATCAGTCAAACACTGCGCCTCTAATGCACCAGTGACACATCCACATGACATCATCATTGAGGGAAATGTGTGTCATAGCTATTTTAAACTAGCTGTTGGGGACAGCACTGTGTGTCCAAAGACTATCACTAAATGATGTTCATGAAAACACAAAGATGTGTTTAATTTAATTATCCGACAAATAATGTAATACATTAAACATTACTTTCTAGCCTTCAATGAAACAGCCCATGGGATTCAACATTTATTTTCAGGCCAACATAAATGGTTAGACATCTATTGTCTGATTAAATTCTGATAAAAGTTAAAACAGGAAGTTACATCACAACCAGGACTATACAAGCTCTTTAAATGAAGTTGCTGGGAGACAGATGCTCTTTTTCCTGCTTTGGACTCTCAAAGAGCCACTTGGCCTTTTGAAGCCCCTCTTTCTTCTCCCTCCTCCCTTTTCTCTCTGTTTCATGATATTTAGCTTTAGTGTTGAAGCTAAATGAAGCTGTGTTTTCTCTTAACACTTCTTAAACTTTACTTCCAGAGTCTTAAGTAATGGGTTATAATTAATACTGCAATACCAATACCTTGGCAGTAGTTCCAGGTTTGTTTTCAATGCCATGGTTGTTTTCCCCTACTTCCAGGTTTCTTCCCACCCGAACCTCTCTTTCATTCTTAAAATGGTGCCTATACGAAGATAGATTTTTTTGGATGCACCTTCTTTCAAATATCTATGAACTGGTTGCAAGGGTCATCATTTCTATTTCCACTTTCTTGAGAGTATGCATAAGTGCATAATGGAAATAAAGATATTAAAACTTTTAAATGCACGATTTTAATGCAGACATTTAATATTAACGAAACTAAAGATTCATTCTTCTTGCAAGTGATTCTTTTTTAGTTTTAAGAGTCACTTTCTGGTTTCAGTTCTGCAGAGAGGAAATAGTCTTGTTCAGAGACAGAAGGAACAAAAGAGAGAATCCAAATGTTGATTGTGAGAGAGAACCAGAGATGAAAGGATTAGATGGAGTGATCCAGGCAAGAGGAGAGTGCTGTTCAATATGAGACTGGGCGAGTAATTCAGGGAGAGAGGTGTTGTAGAGCAGTTTCCCCAATATTTTCACACTGGGACCGGTTTAATGTAGGCAGTTTGTATTTTTTTGCTTCAGAACTTGGTAAACATAAAATTAACATGATAATGTCTTTTCATTGGCCTGTACAAAACATACAAAATATAAAAAAAGTTGCACATTTGTTTTGGGTGATATTGAGGTCACTGTAATATGCGAATTAAATTTCTTTTTAAACGAATGTAATCTTCTTAAATTAAGATTATAAACTATAGTTTGATGCAGGCTCAGTTTAAGCCCCTCAAAGTCTTCCTTTTCTCCTTCTTAGGTTTGTATTCATTGGGATGGCGAGCCATGTGCGGAGAGGAAGTGGAGGAGACTTCGAGAGGAATTTGAAGTGGTTTTGTTGGAGCAGGATCTAGTCTGGGCTGCCAGAGGAACTTGCACTGAAGAAAACCAGGAAAAGAAGAGACTACAGCCTGCCCTGGTGAGTCTAGAAACAAAACTTCCACTTAAAGCCAAGACGATTCACACAATGCCTGAAACCTGTGTTTGGCTGTTTATCAGAGCTTTTCTCAAAAAGCTCATGGGAATCTGAGGTGAAGTGCTCAAGGGAAAGAAGTAATTTAATTTGTTTTTAAAAGATGAAGGAGTTTGGAAATTATTTCAACCATGGATGGAAAACAGAATGTTCTGGAGATGGATTTCCTGCCTTTCTCGTACAACCAGATCTTCCCTTGATCAAGTCTTCTGTGTGGGCGGTGAAAGCTACAATAGGGGTCAAGTGGAGCAAGATTAAGAGGGGAGTGATATAGACTCTCCCGTGTTCCATGAAACAAGACAAGCTGCAGAGTTCTGGATTTAGTTGTAGCGATCTGATTTTACCAGAATGAAGTCTAGCAAGTCAAACATTGCTGTAATTCAGTCCAAATATGGTCAGAACCGGATCTAGAAGTTGCGTTGAATGCTCTTTTCTGGAGTCTGATCTTTCTGATGTTGAGCAGTGCATCCTTTAGCTTTGTTAGCAGTGTGGTCTCTGACCGAAGCCAAGGGGTTGTTTGTTGAGGACTCCAGCTGAATGGTTGTGCCATCAGCCATGTGGAGCTGTAACCAATGGTCTTTATCTGCTTTATGTATTTTCTAAAGTGACACTTTCGTAAAGTGTCCTTTGTTGCTAGAGAGGCGCCACAAATACAATGTATTATTAGTATGGAATTCAGTCTGTTATGC
Source organism: Danionella cerebrum (assembly GCA_007224835.1). NCBI lineage: Eukaryota > Metazoa > Chordata > Actinopteri > Cypriniformes > Danionidae > Danionella > Danionella cerebrum. Next base: position 392,866 of record SRMA01027219.1, read on the forward strand.
AGGCTGCCACTTTTAGTCAAGATCTAAGTCACTGAAGTATCAGCTAAGTATCATCAGCAGAGCTTTAGTAACGTATTTTTATATCGCCCCTCGGTGACTAAAATTTTGCACCATTTAATGTGATAAGTATTTATTTAAGGCAATATGTTCAAGCCAAAAATGATAGAAAAATAGAAAACTAAACATTTTCTTGTCACAAATTATCGATGTTAATATTTCATATTACTTGGACATTGTTTGGCTGCGTTATTGGCCAGAGTTATGGTGCCGAATGATTAAAGCCCCGCAGAAATCTATGGGAAAAAGCTGAATCAAGAAAATTGATTCATCAGAAATTACGTTCTTTACATGATTTCCGAAAAATATCTATACCATGAACAAACTTCAATAGTTCAAAAGTTTATTTTCGTGTGGTTTACGATGGAAACAAAAACAAAAACCAGGCGGCATCATGTGATTGACAGCTACATTGAACAGAGTGGACTTACCGATGTCATCATGTCGTAAAAAAAGATAATTTACGCTGCCAACGATTTAATGCAGAGAAGTTGTATATAACAGACTGCATGTGTGAGTCACTCAAGGCGGAGCTCTGAAACGACCAGGAAGTCGCGTATGCACATGTGCACCGCTCAATAGGAGCCTCCTCCTGTTCGAATAAAGCGTCATATTAGCCCAATGGCTGCAGTCTTTATTTTTTAACAGTCCATGGTTTAAATGGTAATTTCTAATTCCTGCTAATATTTAATTGTTGAATTAATCTCAGTATTGTAGTTTGAATAACAACGTTCTTTTGATGGTGTAGGTTCAAGATCGAAAATTCCTGTCTTGAATCTACTGGTGAGTGGTTAAAAAAGATTTCTTACATCGTCACTCTTGATCTCAAAAATCGTATTTATTTTCACAACAAAAAAAAACAAACAAAAGTAAAAATAAAACAATTCCGTAAATCAAATCAAAACTCACAACGGTATTCCTAAATCCAATAAACCAAAGTATTGAGCTTTAACTCAAATTACAGATCCCAAATAAAGACGGTAAGAAAAACTGTTTCTCCTTAACCACTACAGACTTGCCCAAACATGTCCCAACCAAGTCTCTCCAGGTAGGTGTGGCTTAAAGAGAACCGAAACTTAAGCAATGACCTAATAAAATAAATAAAACTAACATTTTACTAAAAAATATTCATAAAGAACTTTTACATTGAATATCAATATTTTACAATACATATACATTAATAAGAGTCAATAAACAAAATACCCAAAATATGAGTTTGGCTCTTACAGATGGTTTGATGGTTCAGCTGTTCACTATAAAGATTCCCTGTCGGACGGACAACTGAGTGAGACGATGAGTTCATGAAGCGAAGGATTCATCATAAATCATAAGGATGAATCATTTCATTAGCTGCCTCTTTTGCTGTTTCAAATATCAGTACAAATATATCTGCGAGCAGCAATGATGGGGACAAGCCAGCACTATGATCTAGCCAAATAACCATCATGAAACATTAAGCCAATTACACGTTCAGATTTTGTTTTTATTCAAAGTCTTGTCCAGAACTCTGACCTCTGCTGAAGTCCTGTGGCATGAATGCTGGAGTATCAGGTCAGATGCTAATCACTCATTTATTATCAATAAGACTAAAAACTTGTCTTGGTTTCATGAAACGGATGCTATTTGACATATGCTAACCGCCCTGAGTATCAGCACAATATTATCCACTCTCAATGTGTCATAAAGATATCAACTTGCAGCAGATCAAAGACCTCTATAGCTGTGTACTCTGTCGAGCATGATATTATGCAACCTCATTTACACCAGCGTCTCCTCATGCACAGCCACGTGTTGCTGTGGAGTAACAATGAGTTACAGCCATTTACATGGGTAAATGGGGTTACCATGGCAACATGGCTCTTCTAAGCTGTGGAGATAAGAGTGTGTGTTTATGTGGACTAACTCTCTCTCTCTCTCTCTCTCTCTCTCTCTCTCTCTCTCTATATATATATATATATATATATATATATATATATATTTATATAAAAATGAGAGTGAGGTTATTGAGAGGCTCTTTGCTCATTCATCTATTTGCACATGAAGATTGAGGTTTTAAAATGGTGTAGTGATTACAGATTATTAAAGAATGAAAGAAGCCGTTTTAGATAAACAGCAGTTTTAGATCTGACTTGTTTATTACTAGCAATAGTAATAGGGAATAAATTATATTTATGACTTTAGAAGACACTTTTATCCAAAAGGAGTTCCAGTTGGGGGAAAAAATAAACAGTTTGTTATTCGCTAGAAGCAGTGGTGGGCAATAACAAACCATTAATCAGGGTAAAGCGCACGCTCTGTTTTATTTATGTACAATAGGTAGTTAAAGAAAATGTGTGAACCTGTGTTTAATAGTTTTAAAACATTAAAAAGGTTTTATTAAACTTGCAACTATGTAAAAAAATTACATTGAAATTGAAAAGGCCTGATCTGAAATCATGTTATTTAATTTGGTTCCAAAGGAAATTTAGATTCAAGCTTTCGAGCTCCACTCATTAAATTAAGTGTCAACTTCATACGAGTGAAAGTCTTTTCACATTTTGTTTAAACAAGAGTCTTGACAAAAATGATAATGGTTTATTAAAGCCGTAAAAATTCATAGTACTTTGGATACTTAAGTACATTTTAATGTAAATACTTTTGTACTTTTACTCATGTGAAATTCTGAAGGGAGCACTTTTACTGGAGTAATATTTGACGTAGTGCACCTCTACTTTAACTCAAGTACTTGGTTTGAGTACTTGGTGTCTAGGTGATCATAGAAAGACATTTAGGATAAGCAAGTGCTATGCTTCAAGTAAAGTTTAATATCAAACAAAGATGAAAGTGTAGGTATATTCAATCAGGGCTCTTTACATGGAACAAATTGGAAGAAATTGTTAATGAAAAACAAAAAATTAAAATACAGAGAGTGGCTTACAGAAAAGATGGCAAGTTTCTCCAGTTGGTCTCCAGTGCTGAGCATCCCCAAATGTGAAATTGAATGGCAAACCTTTTGATATTTAATTCTTTTCAGAATAAATTACCAAAAATGCGATCTGATGTGCGAAAAGAATGGCGGCAAATTCTGCCTTATGGAGTGGCCCAGTCAATTAGATATTAGTTCAAAGGGTTCACTTACTTTTTCCACAAATATAATTAGATTTTTTTTGTTCTCGTAAAAGACAAGGATCAGAATAATATTTTGTTATTATGTGTCAATATATTATAATATTAGGGTATAACATCGTCAATACGCTTGACTTGGGTAAGGATCAGGTCACATTTTATATAAGGGCGAATTTTATGTTACGCAATTTTATATTATGCATTTTCAAAGCAGTTATAAGAAATATTTGAGCCCTCTGTATTAGCACTGCACGAAATCTTCATAATAAAAAACGTCTTTGAATCACCTCTTAATTTGTACCTCTGCAAATGTAAAGGTTACCCCTTTTCCTCCCACCGTCATTTTTTCATATTGCACTTTTGGGACTTGCAGTTCGGGAATCATGGGTAATGTAGTGGCTGCCAGTCGCAGGTCAAATAGAATGTTCAAATGAGAATCAAGAGTTTTCTGTGTGTCGCCTGGACTGGAAAGGGACTTAAACAAAGTCCAAAGAGCATCTAAGAGTTCTGTGTAAGTCTCATCACTTCGCAAGCTAATGAATCCACCATAAATGTGTAGAAATAACCATGCGCTTCACGCAGTTCAGTGTTTATGTATGCTAACAAGCTCTCATGCGTTTTGTGTGAGATAAAGTTATAGAAAAAAGTTTGGACCTATTTCATGCAAATATTGTAGGGGTTTGAAATCAGGAATGTGTTTATTCTTTCTAATGGTTTTTATTTACCATTCATTATTTACAGATTTCAGGTGTTTTGTGCAATGCTGTATTGGTTTGCGTAACTGCTAACTTGCTCTCTGTGATGTTGGGTCTTTTCTCAAATCTAAGTTGGTGATTGGGATGAGGTCTTCGTCCATCGGGATTTTCGGATCGCGCCCAACCGTAATGCCTATTACATTATAATTGACAGAAAACACACTTTTTTCTGTGTTTTCTTCAGCACTGATCTGCATATAGATGAGCTATACTAGTGACTAATCGGATTGATCAGTGAGGCAAGAACTATGGGCGTTGCAAGGAACATCAAGCTGTTTTCACCTCAGAAGGAAGAACACTAAATGATACTAGGAATGTCTGAAAAGTTGACACATTCACATACTTTTGCTTACCCCTGCCTTTATGAGAGCAGATATGGTTTGTAAGAACCTGCATGCTGTAACTTTTCCTGTGGGTTTCAGCCTCTCTCTGGTTTCCTTTTTACCCTATCTGCCTGTGACTTTCTGTTGTTGAAATGTCACTGAGTCAGCAGCAGCACTCTATCACACTGACCTACACACACTCGTTCTCTCTCTCTTTATCTCTCTGTTTTCCATGTGTAATCTTCCTGCTGCTGTTTTTTCAATCACTGTTCAACCTCTATAGTCAAAAATTAACACAGTATGTATCACATGTAAGTGCACTTTGTAGACAGTGAAGGAAAGATTAGAAACGAAGGCTGGGGAAGGCCGGCGAGCCGCTTATGTGTTTGTTCTTTAAACAGCGTGGATTTGTTGGAGTGTGCGGGGGTTTTGGCCTTTACATGTTGCAGAGGTGGAAAGTGGAGAATTACATTATTTTTAAATGGTGTCCTTTTTAATTGATCAAGTATGGTGTGTTTGAAGTATAACATAATAAATGCATGAATGAATACAGAACGAACTCTGAAACCCCCGCACTGATCTGGGGGATGACTCACCTGACAAGAGAAAGGCCCTCAACTTCTTCTGAAAAGCACCCTGGCCTTGCTTACCTGAACACTTTTTAAATGTAAGAAAGGCTTCATAAAAAAGTGTGAGCCGTACTTGTGAAAGTGAAGCGGCTGCTTACAAAACATGGACATCAAGCCCGCTAAAGTAACTTATTGTTAATTAATAGAATTTAGGGCTGGACAATATGGTAAAAAAAAAAAACTTTTTTTTTTCCCCCCCACAAAACCTTGATTTATGATTTAAATAGTTTTATTATTTCAGCGCAACTTAACATCAATCTGCAGACAACAAAGAAAATGTTCAAAACAAACAATAACTTTGATAATAATAATAGTGTTGTAATAATATTGACTCTTTTGTCAACTGATTGTAAACGAATGCCCTTACCATTTGTTTGGGCTGGTCATGTGACTGGGGAGTGCAACAAGACACACACAGATACACAGCTTCTCACTCAACGGAGGTTATAGAAGTGGTTGCAGGAAAAAGTATGCACCCAAAGGCTTCCAAAGTGTTGGAGCATTTAACATTAAACGTTAACATTTAACATTTCTTCTGCGTGGTGTTTGCATTCCATCAGCAGATTGACGAAGCACGCACCCAGGTTGCGTTCACATAGCAGATGTTCGAAGAACGAACCTCAATGGAGTGTAGATTATCTATTCTGGCGCGTAATTTCTTGGGGGTTGAAATCTGATCGAGCCTAAATCCTTAATTAATACTTGGTATCACCCAACTCACACTTCAACTGTCAATTTGTCATAACTGTCAGTAAAACATCCAATGTTTGCTGACACTTATACTGCGCGAGGGATCACACTTTTTCATTGTTGGAGTCCAACTGTTGGTAAAAAGAATGCACAAAAGGAGGTAAACGCTTACGATTTATGGGACGATCTTAATTTGTATATTGTCTCACAGAAGAGTCGTTCACGATTAAACACAGCCCTCGTTGCTGATTCACTTCTATGTCTGTTTATCTGACCGGATCAGGCCACAGGTTTCCAAGATTTTTTATTAATCGCATACTGCTCCTTTGATATCATTTTCGTTGAAAACCAACTGTTCTTAAATCCTTTACATGTAATTTGAGACAGGAACTTGAAGTTTTGTGCTACCAGAAAAGAATCCTCAACTGGATCCACAGTTTATGCTATATTTATTCATTTGTTTGTTTATTTTTAATTTGTTTCAAATTTTTTTATTGCATTTTTATTTGGAATGCTGTTGAATATTACAGTTCTTGCAAATCAAAGTGCTCTGTAACTTATCCTTTAAATTGAGTAGATTTTTAAAATCAGTAAAATGACTTTCTAGAGAAAGTTACATAGTGGTACATTTACTTGAGTACAAGTGTAGACCCTTTTCACAACTATGTCATGCTGCTTCCGTTTGGCGGCTAGTGTTGGCCACTTCCTGTTCTGCCTCAGAAGGGGAAATCACCAAGTCTCTCTTTATTCTTAAAACCTTGTATTTCTTCTTGTCATTATCTTCTGGCTAAAGGACCGCTGGCTTTCGGTCTAGCCTAGTTTTCTAGATGGCTATTGGAATTTTTGGTTCCGTGCTCTTGTAACCAAGTTTGGGCAGTCTGTCGTATTTAATGATTTTTGAACAAGGCTCTTGCTCGGCCTGTGAATCTGCTCTGATTAAAGTGCTAATGCATTGAAAGTAGTATTGTTTATATATAGTAACAAAGAGTTATATGGTATAGGTCAGGGGTGACAAACTCATTTTCATCGAGGGCCACAAGAGCATAATGGCTGTCCTCAAAGGGCCAGATGTAACTTATAAATGTAAAACAATGATATTGAATGTAATGTAAAATAAATGTAACTACTCCTTAATGTTCAATAACTCATTATTTATAACTTATTCAAGTGACAATTCAGTTGCATAGAAACAATTGTATGCTTGTTGTTCTACTTTAAATCCTTTTGAGTTTTGTCAGCTTATGAAAACCCACATAACTCCATTAATGAAGGATCAAACTGTCCAAGTGAATAAAGAAAAATAGCATTTTTGTAATTTGTTTAGCGAAAAAAAGAAAAAAAACCCTCACAGACTGAAGACGATGCATATCGATCATCATCTTTTATCATCAGGCTCCAGAAACAGATCACAGATAAACTATTAGCTGTGTCCATTTCACATCTTGAAATGTATTTTAGCGTGAGAAATCACTCAAATGTGAGAGTCTTACGTTCAATGTGTTTCACTCGTGAGTATGGATGGGGAAGCACCACTGTGGCTACCGCATAAGACATTGTGGGAAATGTCATTTTTTATTACCTTTTCGTTTTTTTAATTTTTAGACACTCAAAACTTTTAAGCTCTCGCAGGCCACATTAGATTACATGGTGGGCCACATCTGGCCCGCGGGCCTTGAGTTTGACACATGTGGTATAGGTTTTGTATGTATATATATATGTGTGTGTGTGTGTGTGTATATACAGTAGTATGCAAAAGTTTGGGCACCCCTGTACATTTTCATGCTTGTTCTTTATATATCATTTGTTGCCTGGAATAGAAATTCCTGTTAAATATATCATCTAGGAGACAAACAAAATGATATTTGAGAAGTGAAATAAGGATTTATGGATAGTGTGGAAGATTTGTTTAAACTAAATGAGGCATGTGCAGAAATTTAGGCACCTGCGGGTTGATTATGACTGTTCTCACCATCCATTTTTTTTCTTGGTCTGCCACTTCAGGCCTTAACTAGAACTGTGTTTCTGGTCTTCCAGTTCCTCACATTGTTCTCGCAGTTGAAATCTCTGAGACAGCTGTTCAACGATCATTGATTTCAGGTCATCTTAGAGTCGTTTTGAGGATCCCATGTTAAGAGAATCTTAAAATTGGCCTCCTTTAAATGATTTCTAATGATTGGATTCACCTGTGCATAGAGGTCAAGGGTCACTGAGGTTGCCAATCCAATGTTGAGTTCATTAGTGCTAAAGGTATTGAATAAAATCACTTTTTGCACATTTTACATAAATTATATTAACTATATTTACTTTGCTTCTTTTCTTTCTTCCATTGTCCTGTCCTGCTTAAAAGCCATCACATGGGAGCTTAAGTTATTTTGCATTTCAAACATCACTTTGTTTGTCTCCTATTTGATATATTTCACTGACATTTTTAATCCAGACAACCAATGAATACTTGTAAATTTAATTATCCTCCTTGATATTTGTTACAGTTTTATCACAGTATCCTTCTGAGAGCACACAGCCTGGTGTGCGAGCTCAAACACAGCTGTGATTTCACACCATGAATGTTCAGTGCATGATCAGCTGCCTCATTATGAGCTCATTTCACCTGAGAATGTGACATTTTATTCCCTCTCTGTCTTCCCGGAGATGAATCAGTCTGAACAGAGAGTTATAGCTGTGTGTGGATGTAGAGTTGTGTCAAGTTACTTCCTGCTCTGCTTAAAGTCATGTTTCTGTAGCAGCTGCAGAGCTTATGTTCCTCTGTGACCCAGCAGAACAACAGGTCAACCACATGGCTCTGTAAGTTGAGGCAAATTCACTTCCTGTAAGGGGCTTGGGGTCTCTGCCAGTATCCTAGTGGTGGAAAAAGACCTCAAGAGAAGATGTTTCAACTCAGTGGGGTGTGATAAAGAATGAGTAGATCCTGTGGAAGAGAACATCAAGGTATTGAGAGTGATGTCAAGCCATGTTGTGGTTCAGTGTAAAAGACTCCATCGATCAAAGATGCGAGCGATCATCAGCGGAGGGTGTTTCATGGCAGTTTCTGCTTTTATTAAAATCTTGAACCCAACTGTGAAAGAAAAATATCCCTGTTGTGCAGAGAGAGGGGGACTACTTTTCACGTTTATTGTGCTCTGTATTGGTGGTGGTGTTTGCAGTGACTGTGATCTCAAAAGAAGATAGATCCTGCCAAAATATTGCATAACTTCACAAACTTTGATGTTGTGTTGTAAAAGTGCTGTTCCAAATTATTTTTCAATACTTTGACATTTCAAAAGACATTTAGACTTTTCTGACGAATACAACAAAGATGAAGAAAGAAAGGTAAAAAGAAATGTCACCGTGTGCCAGCAATGTTTTATTTGATGTAATTATACAAAAGGAAACGTATGTAACATTCTGCGCCATCTTGGCCATCTATTGTTTTAATTCAAAGTGAAAATTGTTGTAGATGTGTCTTTACATTTGATTTAAGCATATTGCTGAGCCAATATTTAACCCCTTTATTGAACCTGGGTTTCAAATACTTTTCCACAGTGCAGTATGTTCTTGACTGGTAATATTCACAAGGGTGGTCAGTTTGACCCCATTTTAAGTCAATGGAAATGTTCCCAGCATTATCAGCAATTTCACAGAATTCCTTACGTGGTCTGAAAAGATATAGCAACCCGAGTGCTACACAGCCCTATAGCTGAGATGAGGTCAAAGCTTGAATGTTTAGTTAAAATTACAGAAAGCAAATGAGTTTTTGAGGGTAAATGATATTGTTGTAAAGGGGGTCTAAATGGGCTGTCTGCTTTTGTCTTCCCTTTAAAATCATACGACACCTAGTGGTGAAAAGTTACATATCTTATTTTTAAAGGAAGGCCGCTTAAGCTTTGATTCAGGCATTGTTAAACTGTATTTTTGTTTTTGGGTCGGCGGTGGGGGTCTTACAGTTGGTGTTATGTTGAAACTCTGCAGAGTAAATTCCATCAGAATGACTCAAGGGTGAGATTCAATCCAGGCTTTCGGCATCAGAGGAGCCAGACGCTTCATCTCATCTCTTATTTTTTTGTGTCTCTGTAGTGGTCACACAACCTTAGAGTGAAAGACAGAGGCCTCGGCTGGGCTCTATATTTAGCATAAGTGTGTGTGTGTGTGTGTGGGCATGGGCATCTGTGTGGTGCTGCGGTGTGTGCCCATGTGTGTGTGTGAGAGAGAGAGAGAAACAGCCCGCACCACCCCTTCCCCTTTTGTTCTTGGCACAGTGCCTGTAAATGTTTTACCACATGTTAACATCCACACAAATCTCTCTCTCTCTCTCTCTCTCTCTCTCTCTCCCTCTCCAGGTTGAAAGATTAAAAGCATGTGTTTGTGTGTGAATAGCAGCTTCGGTGAAAACCCGTGATGTCAGTTCTTGAAATGCGACAGGAAATCACAAGTGTTGATGCTTGTTCGTTATGTTATTTTATCACTCATAATGGATGATGGAGAGAGAGAGGGGGGTGGGGGGGCGCACACACATGCTCGTTTTGCCCTAATGTCACTTTGATGGATCACGGCGGATCGAGGAAAGCCACAGAAGACGATTAATCTCAGGTTCCTCTCAAATCAGACTGAGTTCACTCTGTTTCTTGGGAAAGTGGTGAAGTCTGAATCCGTCACTGGATGAAAACCATCGTTTCCGTGTTTGCTCTTCCTGGACGCTCTGATTCATCTTCTGTCTGGCTGTGTCTATGCTAATGTTTGCTTACATTTCTTATGGACTGTGTGCTTTTCTTTTTTCTTCATGCAGGACTGTGTGCTCATGGGGTTTGTTTGTGTTTTAGGGCATCGTTTGAACATTGACATTGTATTTTCATCTTCAGTTCAACTTCTCTTTGTAATCGTATTTTAGTTCAGGAGCAGGGTTGATTTGAGGAATGGGAACAGTGGGTTTGTGTATTTAAGGGACCACTGGGTAGATTGAGGTTTCCTGTTTCAGTCTATTCACAATATCACGTCTCAATCCAAAACTCAAATCTGTTGGATTTAACCCGCAAGCACCTTCTTGGGGCTTTTCATGCTTTTATTTTGGGTAGAGAAGAGACCCAACCAAAGATTGTGGTCTGAAATGAACACGGATCTCTGAAAGTACAATGACCACAATACAACATTTACCAACAGTCAAAGAAATGATTTATAAATGTAATATTAGGTTTATTTCAATAGTGTTAACAAAAATACAGAAAAATCTTTTGTATAATCTTTTAAATTAAATAACTCAGCTGCGTTACTCCATTACTGTGTAAATTAAATGCTGGATGTCGAGCGCTGTAACAAAGAAGAAAACATGTCGTGGGATTTGGAGAATGCATTACAAAGTACAGGGGAAGAAGAAAATGCATCGTCTGATTAGCAAACGCATGTTGTGTGCGTACCTCTGGCCGCGTAAGTGGCAGCTAGGAGAGTGAGACCAAAACAAGTTTTACAAAGTGGAAATACGCTCATTCTTTCATGTTAGTTGAGTGTAAAATTGTGTCCTTGTTGCTCAAAATAGAAGGTTACATCAGCAACGGCAAACAGTAAGGTCAGTAAAGCTGCTGCAGATTCACAGATTCAAGTTTCTCTACTCAACAGCTCTTTGTTTTTATCAAAATATGTCTTTTTTTGCATTCGCCAAAATACATTGGCGTCTATGAGCAGCCGACTGATACAGGATTGCTTTCGGACCAAAATGCCAAAAACAAAATACTTTTTGATCAGAAAACAGTTACTTAACTCTAAAATGCTCCAGTATGAGCAAAATCAAGCCCTGTACTACAAAACTCATTTTGATATAATTTAGAAAATTTTATTTTTGTATAATTTTTATTATTGACTTTTGATTAAAGCTCAATTGCTTCCACATAAATGTTAGCTTCTGTTAAAAATTATGTTCTAAAAATCTAATGCATATAATGTACATATATTATGCATTACATATTACAAAATGCCGTTTTTGTAAATGCTCAGAAATATTCAGAATGATTTTTTTTATCACATTGTTTTCAGTTATATAAAAAATGTTTTATATATATATATATATATATATATATATATATATATTTATTTATTTATTTATTTATTTATTTTTTTTTTTTTTTTTTCAGTTTCTGCTGATGTGAATTAAATGAATTAGCATTTATATTTACCTTTTGGTCAGGATTTACTGATCATAATATATAGTGTAAACACATTTTTTTCCATTGAGCAGTGGAATTAAGCAATAAGGGAATTAAAAATCATCAAGGCATCAAAACATACTCTACAAGTTACTTTCAACAGTAAATCTTTACTTTTTAGTGATCATTGAATGAAATCTTTCATAACGGAATGAAGTAACCGTTAGCAGTGTTTTGCTAGTTGCTGAAAAATAGTAACCTTTGTTCAAACAGTAACTTATCAGTAAATAAAAAAAGATGAGCAGGTGATTCCACAGTTGAGACGGGCTGCATGTTAAGCATTAGAACGCTAATGCTAATAATTTTGAAATATGCTAAAATTAGTTTTTAAGTCGCAGATAGTGGTGTATTACAGTGATTTTTATGTCAATTGAGCTTTAATCCAAATAATAAAAAATATGCAATGATAAGATGTTCAAAATTGTATAAAAATCAGTTTATAGTACGATCTGCAGACGACAGGAGACTGTGGCTTGATTTTGGCCATACTGGAGCATTTTAGAGTTATTTATTAACCATTTTGTCACAGTCAGCTGCTCGTAGACAGTAATGTATTTCGGTGATTGTGTTTTGTAGTTTGTATGTTACATTACACAGATTACAAAGAGTGTCATTAGTCTATTAAGAGAGCTTGAGTCTCGAGCAGTAGAGAAACTCAAATCTGTGAATCTGCAGCAGCTTTACTGAACTTGCTGTTTGTTGTGGTTAATGTAACCTTCGACTTCAAGCCTCAATGGCACCATTTGCTTTTCACTGCAACGTTTTTATCTTTACACTCACCTTATATTATCACCTTGTAAAACTCGTTTGGCTCTCAATATCCACCAAAGCTAACGCTAACAGAGGTACGCTCTTCTTGGTTATGTCGATTGACGTCCAGTATCGATATCTCTACATATCTTTGGTCGTGTAATAGTAATAGTAGTTAATAATAACGGAAACTCTGCTATTTATTTTAAAAGATTATGCGTTAGAGTTCCAATATTACAGTAATGCATTTTTAATCAGAATCACAATCACAATGAGCTTTAATGCCAGGTATGTTTGCACATACGAGGAATGTGTTTTTTTTGCAGAGGCACTACAGTGCAACAGATTCACAAAGACAAGACAAGATACAGGTAATAAAAATATAATATAAATCCAAATTTACAAAATAGACATTATAAATTTACAAAAAGACATTCTAACACTGTATAAAAATTAAAAATAGATGTAATATATTAAATCAAAAATAGACATTGTGTAGTGCAAGTGGAAATGATAATATGTGCAAAAGGAAATGATAATATCGAGTTACTTCCCAACACTGACTGTAATTAGTTACTGTTTTTCAGTAACTAGCACAAGACTAGATTACGAGACGCAAAGGTTTTGAAAAGCAGCCCGTTTCTATTTCATATTTTAGATAACATTGTAAATATATGCTCAGTGCATGACAACACATTTGAATTACTTTGATTTGACTTTCAATTATTGATTACTTGGAGGCTACTTAACTATATATTGCAGTAAATTGTCAGACAATATAATATTCTGGACCTTCACTTCAAAAAAAAAAAATATGAAACTGGATCTGGTATTTTTGTTGGGTGTTTTTGTTCGCCATCAGTAAATAGTGTGTATATTGTAGAAACCTTGATCAGTGTGTTTGAATGGTATTCAATGGAGGGTTTCATTGACTATTCTGCTTCTGACCGGCTGATAGCTGTGCGTTTGTGTGTGTTCTCCGCTCACAGTAGAGCAAGGGTCATGGATAGCAGATACCTTTATATGGTATGACTGTGTGCGTGTGTGTGCGGGGGTTTCTGTGAAAGTGCATTCACTATTACTCACTCAGCTGGACATAAATTTACCCGCCGTACACACTCACTTTTTCTCTTCCCCACTGTTGCTCTCTCTCTCTCTCTCTCTTTCACACACTGGGGCTCTGTCTAGCTCTTGGCTGTGTGTCAGGCGCTTGGAGAGCCAAAACAAAGAGGTTTCTCACAAACACGGTCGGTCATAGACAGAGAAAGAGAAGGCGAGAGAAGAAAAAGACTCTCGCCCTCCGTCTCTCTGTGCACTTTGGGAAATGCAAGCTGTCTTCACTCATAGTTTTTCTGCGTGTGAGAATTCGTCATGAGCCAAGACTAAGAGTGAGCCAGTACTCGTATTGCACGGAGTGGAGGAGGGCATGGGGCTGTTCTTGTTCGCATCATTAAACCTAGGAGTCTTACATCACACGTACAGAGTGTTATTTGTCCAGCTGTGTCACAAGCTACAGTGAGCGGGTTGCAATGTTTATATTCCATTAATCTGAATGCAGATCAGAGTGGAAGCTCATGTTCTAGTTAAAGTCCAATTATAGTCTAAGGAGAAAAGCCACACTTAATACTGCAAAACACAAAAAGACGACGCACAAATAAGCACGCCTACAATTTGCTAGGGTGTACTCATTTTTTACTGGAGATTTAATGATCTAAGTTTGATTATTAACCTTATTTTTATCCTATGGAGTTAAATTAGTGTTCAATAAAACTCAGCCTTGTGAAAAGTTTGGAAATTGTTCTTTTGTTTATTGAGATACTGTTTAAATTCTTACTTTTTAAAGTGAGTGTACTCATTTATGCTGAGCACTGTGTTTTTTTTTTTTATTTCTCAGCACTGACACTAGCATAAATCATAAACAAATTTCAACAACTCAATCTGCAGAAATGTTCAGGGAACCTCCACCATGTTTCACTGTTGCCAATAACCATTTTTTTGTATAAATATTTACATTTCACCTATATTCCTAAAGTCTAATCACAATTTTATGTTTTTTCTTGAACATTGTGTCTTTCTTTTCTATACTGAACCTTGTAAAATGCTTTCTTGAGTGGATGCAACTCATTTTATAAACCCAAGAGTGTGACACTGGTTGTATCAAAAATATTTGCCTCAATATCTTTATTTGATTTCCTTTTAAACAAATGAGATACAGCTGCACGTTACTTTACAGGATATTGCTGAATTTATACACATGAGGATTGCTGCATTCTCTCTAGTGTAATACATTTAACAGTTTTTATAAAAATCCAGCAAAAACCAAAACATACAAACGAACAAAATAAAAATGATACAACAACTTTGAACAAAATTTTTCCCCCATGTTCTTGCATCTGGTACTCCTCTCTTAAAGGGCCTCAATACACAGTATGTAAACATTATAATATTTTAGTGATTTAAATGCATTGAACAAACCTAGGATAATTTATTGTCTGTTACATTTAATTGTGGGTAAATGGTTTAATTTTGATCTTTGGTTTTCATTTTCTGACTGTTTAAAAAGACATTTCTCAGGAGGTCACACGCCTATATGGGGTCCCATGGCTTGTCTGTATTTTAATTATTCATGAACCTGACCTCCATTATCCATGATGAGAATATGTGGTGTATTAGTTATTAATGATTCCTAACTCTTGACGTGTCCTTTCAAGTTGTAAAACCGTGCAATAGTTTGGAGTTCAGAATGGTTTGCAAGTGTTGTTTCCGGGGTGCAAAGGTGCTGAGGTGATGCATGGCATTCCCTGTGAAGAGGGACACCAACAACCGACACTGGAGAATGGTGGACCTGGGCTTTGCAAATCAATGGAGTTTGGCGATGCGGTTCCAATTCAAAAGCCAAGCCATACCTGCATCCCAACCTACTCTGCGCAGCATTTTTTTTTAAATAAAACAGATGGGTCTCATGGCCCTATAAATATTTATTATAACATTATTTTATTCAAAATAATATTGTTAAAAACCCTTAAAATACTCAGGCACTGCATAGTCCACTAAGATTAGTCTTCTGTTAGTTTGGATCATTCATATAATGAATTAAATGGTCTCCACATTTTTTCAAATTCTTGCTGTTTAGACTTTTCGGTGTAGGTTATCATTTCCAATGGAAGAATTATGTAACTTTTTAACATTTTATTCAACATTGCGATGGAGATGGCATCACCCTGGGACTCCCCAACTTTATGGGAAAATCACAGGCTTATGTAATTTTATTTACTCACGTAACAGAATAGAAGTGTTGAATAATGAAGTGAACAGATTCGAATAATTAACAGATTCAAAGGCAGTCAACAAGTAAGCAGTGACTCTTGTTTGTGTGTGTTTCTCATTTTGCAAATAGACCATTGTATGTGTCGACCATTGTATGAGTTAATGCCACCGTAAATGAGCAATGGCAGCATGATTTCCTGCTGAGCACTACAGTAGATTAAAATAGAAGCAGAGGTTATTTACAGAAGTAACGGCAGATTGATCGCTCTGGGGTTAAAGAACAGCATTGTGGAGAGACACGTGTCAGTGTGTCACAGCCCATGGGTCAGTCAGTGATTAACCCCGGTGTCTGTTCAAGCTTGTGTGTGTGTCTTTTTCGTTCTCTCTGTTTCTGTGTCTGTGTGTGGACTCATCTGACTTTTACTTTCTTTCGGTTTGTTCAGCAACTCCTGCTTTTGTTTGATTGTCCTATTTTATTAATCTGGGTCAGACATTCCTCATCACAAACTCTGTAAACAAAGAGTATGAAGAGACTATTGCATTCCCTCACTCTTGCTAAAACAGTCTCTCAAAGCATGTGGAGAGACAGACCCGGGCAGCTTTGAAGGCTTAATGAAGTCTTAATGTACCACACACAGGAAACGCCATGGCAACAGCTTATGCTCTGCCAAGACCGAGTGTGTACAGCCATGCTTCAGCAGGTGTGTGACCTAGATTGTGTCCGAGGGGGAGAGAGAGAGGAATGAAAGTCCAGAGACAGAAGGGAAAGCTTTGGTAATAGTTAGAGTGTGTGATCATTGGTGAAAGAGGCTTCCGAACTGAGATCATACGCACTTTGTGATCCAGATTTGGGTCTGTGCACAATGTACAGCAGTGGTGTGTAGTGCTGGGCGATATGGAAAAATCATATATCACGATATGGATTATTTTATATCACGATAACGATAAATATATCACTCGACATTACTGAAGTGCTTAAGACTGGGCATAACGTACCTTGGGTCAAGCACTTTGACGAGGTCTCGGAAGCTACCCTTCTCAGCTGCTTACACGGGGATCATGCCTTTACAACAGTAATGCAAGATGGCACATGTGATTTCTTTATGGCGGTGGAATGTTTTTTCATACGGTGTGCATTTTATGAAAGACTTTAATTTTAGGCTGGCTATATTTTTTCTCGCCACTTGCCCGGGCTGTTTCACAACTTTCTTTACGTCGCATTTCTTCGATTCTCCAGTATTCTTTTTCGTGAACCTTCTTTAAGTGGTAAAAGAGGTTTGTTGTGTTAGCATCGGGCGCGGAAACTGTTTTTTGGCAGAGTTTGCAGATTACTGTCTTCTGCTCTGTGTCGGAGCTCTTGAAGCCAAAATGCAACCAAATCACTGACGTACCCCCACGTTTCGGTAAAAGTACTTCTTGGGCTGCTGCCTGCGTAGCAGTTTCAATTTATTGCGACTCCGGGCATTCATCTTCAACCTCTTGCGTCTCCATCTTTAAGCACTCACGAGTTAACTAGCGTAAAGCATGTCACAACAACGTAAAGCGTCACGTCGCAAAATCAGAAGACGGAGTTTCTTTGCGAAAAAGTTCATTTTTATTCTTGATTATCACTTATATAAAGGCTAGAGTATGCATTGCATAGCCACAAGACATTATCATACATTTGTTATAGCCTATTTAATGCAATATTTTCTTTAGTAATTGATAAAATTAGGTTAGAAACGATAGAAACGATAGAAGAGAAATAGGACGATAGACACTTTTCTATCGTCCCCACGATATATATCGTCATATTGCACAGCACTAGTGGTGTGTGGTTCAGGTTTGGGTTTTACTGGGGGGACTGTACGCTCTTATGATAATTGTAAACCCTGGAACAAGCCACAGTGTACTGACCGAAGAGAAAGGTCTTCATTTTGCATGACGAAGTTAAAGACTCATCTTATTTTATAAGTGACGTAATATAATTTCACCCGTTACTGTAAAAATCTAAATAAAAAATGACTTAATATCTTTTTTATAGTGATTACAATCCCACATTTTTTCTTCCTTTAAGTGAAAAGAAGTTCTAAAACATACTGAAAGTGCTCACTTCTAGTTAAGGTGCGCAGAACCCTATTTTAATTGCTCAGAGAACGTTTTGTAACGTTCTAAACGGGTTCGAAAAAGTAAAAAAAATGTTGTTTCACACACGTCAGAAGTGGTGGAAATTTACCTTTGATTGTGGTTGAAAAGTGAATGTTGAAAAAAGACTGTACAGCACCACTTAGCTGGTTAACCCTTAAAAATAAGTGATAGAGATCATGTTTCCATACTCAACAGGAAGTCGCTTATTTCACTGAAATGGCCACTTTTATGCTCGTCATACTTTAACAAGCTCCTTTTTGAGATCGTATTTGTTTATCCCCAAACTTAATCAGTCTTATCTTAAGTTGTATGAGATGTTAATTTGAGAATCTTTTTTTATTTCATCAAACAACGGTAGCCTTGAAAACCGAAACTCGAAATTATAAATTATAAGGAAGTAGTGATAACTCTGCTATACAATGCCTTATTGTGATCAAACTTGGTACGTGTGTTAAGACACCATGCCTGAACACATCAATATAGAAACCCACAATATCATCTGTAGAGCCACCAGGTGGCCACAGGAAATGCCACATTTAACATCGATATGTGAGCTTTATAACACACTAAGCTTACACATGAATGAATTAAAATTGTAATTTCAATCTTTTTGAAGCTTTTCCAGTTGTTTCTCAGTTGTTATTTAGGTAAATTAGAATTCGCTGTAACAAATGATGGAAAATGAAGACACAGCAGGTACCTTTAAGGAATTTTAGTTTATTGTTTGTTTTACTAGTTTAATTAGGATCTGCTCTATGTTTATCAGTTTTAGTGGCATATCCTCATGAGAGTTGAGGAGACTGGGTAGATCAGCTCATAAGGAGATGTGGAATTAAGATAAATAATGGGCCTTCTAATTACTGTCTCTCCCGAAACATGTTAATAAAATTTGTACATTTTCATACACAAATTCAACCACAGGAAACAGTTTCTGTGGTTAAATCCAAAATGGTTAACTGTAAATTTTGGCTACAGTGAGTTGTCAGTTCACATATGTATTTATTGTATTGTGAGAAGAAACACATCCTTGTGTTTGGCAAAATAAAAGTTTTTTTTCGCATTTTTATACACCCCCGCTCTGACTTCAGAAACTCTTCAGTGTTAATCTCTGGTGTTTTTCAGCTTCAGTGCTCTTTGATTCAGGCATGTTTGCACAGTCATTCAAAAATTTGCTTGTGTTATTGGTTTTTATGTTTTGTTTGCCTTCTGATTTTGCCCCTTTTCTCATACAGATGATGTCTTAATACTAATTTTTGTACACATATGTTTTAAATTATTTTCTATAAGTTCTTTATTTTGAAACAATTTGAGAATTTTATATTATTGTTTGTACCTGCAACTTTTTAGCGCTATATTTTGTTTCTGGGTCATGTAAATATCACAGCATATACACATTTACAAATACAGTACTTTTTTTTTATTCAAGTGATATCATCTTAAAAAAATCTGAGCACTGAACTGAATTGTGAACAAAAGTTTCTATAGTCGGAGTGTCTTAACCTGTAATAGTCTGTGTTTACCAAACCGTGTGACTAATAAGAACTTGATTTAAGGAGTGAAAGAGAGCATTACAAACTGTCTTTTTCTCCCTCACTTCCACTGTTTCAGTTTCAAATGCACACATGTGCTCACGTTAGTAATTGTTCATCCAGGGCTGAAAATGGGTCCCATGCTGTTCCCGAACAGATCTGATCTCTTTAAACCTCATCAATACTCTAATATCAGCACTGGGTATCATGATTTGTTTCTATTTAGGCTTTGTTGGCTTTGTAAATCAACATATTAGAAGTCCACAAAAGCTTCTGTCAGCTGCGCACATCTGTGATTGAAAGAAAACCAGCAACAGTCAATGAAAAACTCCAAGGTTGAATAGAAACGCTGTGTGAGTTATTAACCAGACGTGTGTGAACTGAAGGTGAGTGCGTCTCATTGATGTTTCTGATTAGACCATGATTATAGTTCTTTTATGACTAGAACTCAGACTTGACTCGATTCATCTCGATTACAGCTTATGTAATTCAGCAATAAGCAGAGTTTAAACCATAGTGACTGTAATAAGTAGCTAAGAGAAGGACAGAAGAAGGAAATGGACAATAAAATGTTCTTCTATTACAAAATGGTTTTGCAATGGTTTAGGATCCAAGAGAGCAATATGTATTAAATAGTATTGAGGTTGCGTAACTGGTGATTGAAAATATAAACTATTAATAGTTGAGTAATAGAATTATAAATTCTATATTCATGTGCAGAATTGGACAAATGATTGCAGTTTGTGCTGATAAGTTTACATACCAAGACAAAATGTTACATTTTTTGGTAAATTTTTTTTTATTATTTTTTAATTAATTAATCAATTTATGTATTTATTTATTTATTTTTTCTTCTGAAAATATGATAATGCCAAAGCATTTTCTCCACTCATAGTTATTGATTGGGTGAAGCCATTATTGTCAAACAACTGTTTTTCTGCTTTTAAGTCATAATGACGTCAAAAACCCCAACTTTTAATATTTTGTATTTCTCCCCTTTAACATCTATAACAGCCTGAAGTCTCTTGAGGTAGTTGTCGATGAGGTTCTTTATCTTTTTTGTTGGAAAAGCAGCCAATTGTTCTTGGCAAAAAGCCTGTAGCTCTTGTAAATTCTTGGGCTGTTTTGCATGAACGGCACAATTGAGTTCTCCTCAGAGTGGTTCCGTTATATTGAGGTCAGGATATTGAGATGGTCACTCCAGAACGTTCTCTTCGTTCTGGTGGAACCAATAACAAGTGGACCTGGCCTTGTGTTTAGGATCTTTGTCGTGTTGTAACGTCCCGTGAGTAGTTTCCGAGCTGATGGGTGTACTTTTCCTCAAGTATCCTTTATTAACATGCTGCATTCATCTTCCCATCAATTTGGACCAAGCTCCCTGTGCTTTTGGAGCTCAAACATCCCCAAAACATCATTGACCAACCTCCGTGTTTCACAGTGGGGATGTTGTTCCTTCATCATAGGCCTTGTTGACTCCTCTCTAAATGTAGTGTTTATGGTTGTGGCCAAAAAGTTCAATTTTGGTCTCATCGCTCCACATTACTTTGCTCCAGAAGTTTGGAGATTTGTCTCTGAGCTGTTCGGCATATTGTAAGTGACAACTTTGTGGCACCGTAATAGCTATCTTCTGGAAACTCGACTATGCAACCCATATTTCTTCGAGTGTCTCCTAATTGTGCTCCTTGGAACAACCACGCTACTTTTTTTCAGAGCACCGTATTTCAGCTGTGTTAAGTTAAGTTGGGTTATTTCTTTGCATCCCTTACTATTTTTTCTGGCAGTTGTAGCAGAAATTTGCTTGGTTTCAACAGAATCCGTCACTTTTCTCTTTGAAATCACATTTTGAACACTGCTGATGGGCATTCCCAGATCCTTAGATATCTTTTTTCTATGCCTTTCCTGTTTTGTACAGCTCTACTACCTTTTCCCATAGATCCATTGACGGCTCTTTTGCTTTACCCATCTCTTAGAATTCAGAAATGTTAGCACGTCACTGGATGAAAGAGCTAAGGACCTATCAGGTGCCTGAAACTCAGAAAACTTTTTTGCTCAAACATTGATTCCAAGTTGAGGACGGTTACCTTAACCAGCAGGTTTATTTCTAAAGTGAGATACAGCTCAACAATAAATACAGTGACCTCTACTGTATTTGACCCTTTATCAATCAGTAAGACTGGTTGCTTGTGCTCGTCCTTTTTCTGGAACAAGAGAGGCTTGAAGCACTGCTCTGCAAGTGAGCGTAACTGGTTGTGTGAGTGACAGGGGCTATATGAATGCAATGAGGGTCTAAAAATAGCTCCCACGGGCTCTGTTTGTCCCCGTACTCTCCAGCTCAGTGTTCATGAGACACAGCAAGAGATAGAATCAGATCTTGAGATTGATGCTTTCCTTGAATGACTCCCTGTAGAGTCTAGTATTCTGAGACTTTCTGTTTCCCTTCTGTTATTTGTGCATTGATTTTTGAGGACAGAGCAGTTGTGTGAACATTTACACATGCTCACTTACACAGCCAGTTATGAAAATGTAATAAATTACTCATTTAAACACAGTATATAGTAGTTCTGCATAGCTAGGAAACACTTAAATGCAACTGGAAGAAAAACACCCGTTGCAACTTCATTGGAACGGTTTGTTATGTGCTCTACACTGTAAAATTTAGAGCTAAGTTTAACAAAGTATTGACGGCTCTGGAAGTTGCTTATTCTGTAGGAAGAATACTGCTGATATAGTATTATATACTGAACTTGAAAAAAAACTTTAAATCTGATTTTGTTTCTTTGGCAGAGGTTCAAGTCTGTGATTGGCCAGTCATGCGTGGACGGGCTGACTGTGGTGGAGTTTGTTTTTGATCGGCAGCTGGGTTTCTACACAGACAAGGAGCAACTCCAACCCTTTCAGGTGTGTACACACTTATTTGATTCCAAAGCATGTGTTTGTGAGTTTTTTTAACTTGCATTTGCGTGACTGTAGCCTAAAAAAAATGTATAACGCAAATCGTTTAAGATGAAGGAATTAACCGCTATGTATTTGGGCTTTTGATTTCATCTACTTATTAAAATAACTTTAATATACTATACATAAAAATGCTATTTAAACTATTTTTTTAACTGTTGTCAATGTCACAATGAGCTCTCGTGTCTATGGCTTTCCTAAGCTGAAATTGCGATATAACAATATGGTTGCTAGGGTAAACAGTCTGGTTTCTATGGAGGGGTCAGTGACA
Source organism: Danionella cerebrum (assembly GCA_007224835.1). Lineage (NCBI taxonomy): Eukaryota > Metazoa > Chordata > Actinopteri > Cypriniformes > Danionidae > Danionella > Danionella cerebrum. Next base: position 415,509 of record SRMA01027219.1, read on the forward strand.
TAATATATTGTTCCTATTGTCTCTATAAGATATATAAACCAATCCCCATGTGTTTATCATTTACCAAAGCTGAGATAGACTTCAGAAACTTTGGTTGCTAGTGTAAACAGTTTTGTTGCTAGGGAGCTCTCAGTGATAAAAAAATGTAAGTTGTTACTATGATTAACATAATCAAACCTCCATTTCCTTATGATTTTTTCTCTTTTATCTTGTTTATCAAGGCCAAGGTTAATGCTAACTGCTAATTGTTTTGTCTGAAATCGCACACAGACCAGACCTGGCTTTTTTTACACACTCAAATTATACAAAATACAACAAACTTCAAAACCATAGTGTTGTTTATGTAATAAAACAGATTATTCACAATAAGGCACATCGACAGTGATGCAAAAAAATTTCTCTGTTATTTCTCCACCATTTTATATTTTGCCAAACAAATGTTGATTGCTTCAGATTAACTCTTTTGATTATGATTGTTTTCATATGAAGTAAAAGACGCAGTGGTTCACTATTATTTGAAATTATTCAAAAGAACTGTCACAAGGACTCCCATTGTCTAGGTGGGAGATATTTAAAGCCTCAAATTGCTGTTTCCAGCTGCCCAAAACTTAAAAGAAGGAGAACAAGAGAGAGTATCAAGAGATTCAACAGCAGGGGAAGTCAACTTTGATCCTGGAAAGTCACAGCCCTGCACAGCTTTATACATTATGAAACACATCCGATCACATGAAATAAAGTCCTCTTGGCTTACCTGGAGCAATTGGATTGTGTGTCAAAGCAATGTTAGAATCTGAAGCACTCCTGGACTGACGTATGTGGCAAATGAGGCAGCGACCCGGGAATCGTGCTTTATTTAAAGTAAACATTAAAATTTGTTGTGTGGCGAATGATGCATTCACTTGTATTAACAAAAGCTGCAACACATCTATGTTTATATATAGTATCTCAGTCACCATTAGAATGGGCTGTGAAAATATTTTAGCCTGCAGTGTAGCCTATTTCCTGTTTTGGTGTCACATTGTAGGAATGTGGGATGTCAACCGCTACGAACAGAAGGAGAAGAGGATGGGAATGTTTTTAATACAAGGACCTCTAGGATCATATCAAAAGACTACATTTTTAAGCGTTCCTAATGAAGCATTAATTAGTCGTTAATTGACCGTTTTCTCTTTACTTTTTTCTGTAATTGTCTAAAAAATAAGTGGGTTGAGCACAGCATATATAATTCACTCTCATCCTCTCTGCTGAATTCTAAGGGCTAATTATTTGCTTAAGATGTGTGTTTTTTTCACTGCTTTCTTAGAAATTGTGAAAGTTGATGAGAGTTTCCACTAATTACTGGTTTGATGAGTCTATGTTTGAACTGTTGGAAGAAAATCTTTCAATAATGAGGTTTATGTTCACCAAACAGTTGGTTTTTGGAACAAATGTTGTTGTTTGGAGTGAAACCGTGCACTAAGAATATTCAGAGTATTTCATGATGGATTTATGGACGATGGTCTGTGAAGGAGTGCAAAGGGCTTTTCGCATTTAAGATTAAAAAACCAGTGAAATAATCCAGAGTCATGCAAAACTGCAGCGACATTTAATGCTTCTTCACTACAAACCATTTATCTGGGTTTCATATATAACATAGCCTGATAGATCCGGGTTTTACATGTTTATATCTACACTGATTTTACAAATGAAGCAAAGCTGTAGCTTGTGTAGATTTTAACAGTCTTCCCCAGATTAAACTGATGCACTGACTGTGTCAAGAGCTAAATAAATTAATGGTTGGACTCAATATCTATTAATATAATGTTTTCTAATATTTTATGTTCATTTTAACACTGATTACATGGAATGAGATATTCCCATTCTTTAATCTAATTAACAGTTTGCTTTATTTAAACCCATTTAATGACATTAGTCTGCAAGTAGATAGCTACAGTTTGTACATAAACTTTAGTGTTTGCTTGTATTAAAAAATGTCACGATGAGTAACATAAACCAATCCTCCTCTCTCTAGGATTGTCATTAGCTGAGATATGTATATGCAAAACGCTAGCACGCACACACACCTCTGGACTGGGAGCATTTATCATAATCATATCGTTTAGTTCAGGAGAAGAAAAGATGCTTGAATATCTAGACTCACATGACTGCCCTCCACCAACCCCACCATCACACACTTACCACTGCATCATTTCATCACTCAGGTCCCTGGTGCCTGAGGATGGATGATAAAATAAGACCTCTCTCTTTCATCTGAGTCTGGTTGTTGTGGGAGCTGGGAGAAAACACAGCACTGAGTGAGAAAGAGAGCTTCCAATTAAAGTCCAGTGATATTAAATATCAAATGAGCAAGTTTAAAGGAAGAAAGAGGGCATCGACAAATACTGACAAAGCATCTGTAGACACAGCTATCTCAGTGAGTTTGTTTTCTTTTCAAGTTTGTTTGAACCAAACTATAATTTGGACCAAAAGTGGACAAAAATGGTCCGAGGTCTGCTCTAAGAGGTATTTTGAAAATGCGTACGATTATGTATTCGGCCAATGAGTGACCAGTATGATGTCACATGACTGTATTTTCAACTAGTGCGGATCTGGGCGATCAGTGTGGTGTGAATGAGACAAAATCTGCAGACGATTGTGACAATGCATCGCTGTTCCTCTTGGTACAGAACAAATTAAATCATTAGAGGTGTGGAAGCACCCTTAAGCTAATTGACGAAGTTCTTCCTGCTGTTTTAATGGTAGTACTTAATCCACTGATCCAATCACCTGTTTATGTTATTATACCTTTCTTAACGCCATGCAACGTTTATCAACTAGCATAATACAATCTTGTCTCTGACCTCATTGCACATTTCTCAGCTTCTGGTCATGGAGACAAGATGGCTGTTGTAAAGTAGCTAGAGGATGCTGACTTTAAGTGGGACTTTTATTCTGAGCTAGGTTTCAGTATAAGGATGCTTTCACTCCTCTAGTTCGTTTAGTTTGGTCTGGACCAAGAGGAACAACTTGTTGCAATCGTCTGCAGATTGTAACATCATACAGGCCCCTCATTGGTCACAAATGTCATCGCACGTGTTTCCTTGACTACTTTCGATTGGTTAGAATTAGGGGTGTAACGGTTCACAGGGATGTATTGAACCGTTTCGGTACGGCCTGTTCGGTTCGGTACACTTGTGTACCGTTTCGGTATTCGGTATTTTTATTAAATGATATAAATCTATTATTAGCGCGATATTAAGCGCAGCGGAACAATGTTTCTAGGCGAGTTTCCGCACGGACGCTATTGAGTGACGAGCACGACCACGAGTAAGAAAATGGTATCATATCAAAAGCGAAAGAGAAGCCAGAGCTTGAAGACCCTCCCACCTCACTACGGTCTCGTGTTTTTGGAACACTTTGGCTTCTCTGTTAAAATACATAACGGGGATAGACGAGTGGATAAATTTAAAGTTGTATGCCGACATTGTTCCACGGAGATCGGGCAGGCAACACATCAACATTTTCTACTGCTGGAGATATTGTCACTGCAACCAGATCTATGCTCTCTTCAGAAAATGTGGATAGGTTATCTATCCTATCCTAACTAGTTGCAGTATTTCATTTTTTATTTAAAAAAAATGTGTTTTTCTTTATAAAGAGTGCAATTTATTTAAAATATCACCCAAATGTGTCACTTTTATTTATTTTATGCAAGAATTCTATTGTGTATTGGCAGCTTTTCAAAATAAAGATTATGTAAGTTCTTATTGTTTTGTACCGAACCTAATGAACCGAACCGAACTCTCCAAGACACTGTACCGAACCGAATACGATTTTAGCGTACCGTTACACCCCTAGTTAGAATGCACGTGCACACAGAAGAAAACACGCTTAAAATGGAAAGATTTCGTTCCTTGATTTTGACCCATGGCATCTTTTGTGTCAAGTCAGGTCTGAAAGCCCCCTAAAAGACTCCTCGGAGACAGATGTTTTGCTGACTGAAATTTTTAAAATAAACAGATTTCTGCAGCAGAAGCAAACAATGTGTTTCACAATTGGTTTTCAAGCTAACTTACCAACAATAACTACTATGCATTTGTCAGCAAGATTTCACTTACTCTCAATGGAAAGTGTATTTGTGTCATTTAAATTGTTAACATAATCTTATGGTATTTGATAATGTTCAAAGACTTCAAATATAAAATCAAAAGATAGACTCAAAATGGTTCTTAATTTTTCTTTTTGGTCCTTGATCCACAGTACTTTGTGTTACTTTCTAGACTTGCAGCAGTGTTTCTATTGAGCTAGTCTTCTCGGTGTTAAACTTTACTCTTTGCTCTGTGTTTCCCTCCACTGCACTATTACCCACAGCTCGGAGTGTTGAGTTTAGAGACGTGATTGAATTACTGAGCAGCCAGCGAGAGAATGTGAGGGAGATCTATCAGGAAAAACAGAGCATGGACAGTGTGTTTTTATTATGGTTTCCTTAACAACCCGAAGATGTGTTTTTATTTGGAATGTGTGTGTTTGTGGCTGTCTGAATGTTTCTGCGTGATTGTGTACGGAGAAGGAAGGGTTAAGCACTGTTGACCTGAAAGGGGAACACTGCAGCTGTTTTTGGGAAGCTCCACACACTGTTCTCCTGCATGGGAGAGAGAGAGAGAGAAGGGGAAAAGCAGAGCTAGTGCTTTCCATTAGCCTCTGAGGAACACTTTCCCTTTTGAGGAGGCTGTGGTGAGAAGAGGCTGCGCTGTGAGTGTTTGTGTGTAAAAGTAAAGCTGCTTTCCATTTCTGCTTCGTACACTAGATGTTTTCTCTGACACCTTTGGCTTCTTTTACGGTTCAATTTTTCCATTCTGTTTCTTATTTGTTCCATTCGGTCGCTTGTACTCTTGTGGTTCACTAAAGCTTTATTAGTAGACCTACAAAAACAATTGGCCAATAAGTCTTAAATGAGGGTAGTAATAGAGACAGAAATTCCACAATATAAGAGATACCATTACCACATAAATGATAAGAAACAGAACATTGCTTTTACTGTAGGATGATGATGGATATACGGCCAAAGTGTTCATTCGTTTACTGAGAGCCTGGGAGGGTTTACAGAGGTTAGGTATGTGCTGGTGTGATAAAAATGATCAAAAATACCATGGAATGATGATTTTTGAACCTATTCTACAGCATAACTGTATATATTTTAAAATGTACACCTTCTAAAACGTCATTCGTCTTTGGCTTAAAATTCTAAACACATCTCCCCCTAGACCTCTTGAGCTGACGACACCAAAATTTGCATGTAAACTGGTGTGATGGGATTTTTTTAGACTGGCACCACAAAAGGAATTCTGGGAAATTGCTGAGAATTCTGGGAAATTTTCCATTGACTCAACATAGGGTCAAATTTTTAAAACTGTAACTCAAACTCTGAACCTCTTAGAAACTTCAAACTCTGAACCACACTTGTGGAGGATATCTGTCTGTGCAAGAACATACCAACCACTGTGCAAAAGTATTTGAACCCATCCTCTAGAAGGAGTGAAATATTTACCATTGACATAATGACCACTGAAAATAAATGGGAAACGGCATCAAATATTACTGAGGCTAACAACTAAATATTTGGAACTCCATCTCAGCTTTTGTAAATGATAAAGACATGGGGATTGGTTAATGGAACTTAAAGAGAACATTCTATTTTGTCCCTGACCCTTCCATAGCAACCCTAAGTTTTAAGTATTACAATTGCTTAAAACTTGTTCGGAACACTCCACTGGGATTTTGTATAAATTTAATATTTAAAATGTAAACAGAGCTCGTAATTAATACAATTTATTTTCATTGGTTAGTTTCTTTTTTAATAATACAACACAACGTTCAAAAAACAGTACCCAAACAATGAAGAATAAATAGTTTTATAGATTTCTATTCAAAACAAAAGTCAGTTTCTTCAATGTCCCTCAGCTATGGATGCTCAAGCGCCGGAAACTCTGCTGGTCCGAGAGTCCAATGAGAACCCTTGGGTACTGGTTTTTATACTTTAATTAACATCATTTGTTCTCTAACTTTGTAAAAATGCCCCCAAAAGTCCCCAGTTGGAGTCGTGGATTCTTTCTAAAACTCTTTTAATCTCTTGTAAAACACTTAACATAATTTCTGGTCATTTGGTAACAATTTAGGCTTAGAGGAGTCATGGCTGATGGTTACCTTTCTGTAACCTTTTGATTTATGGCAGGGTACACCCTTAATTGTTCTTTCTTCTCCCCTTATGATTCATCCTTTAGACAGATACTGTTATAACATCCTCTACATTGAACAACTTCAGCCATTGCTTTGCAACTTTAAAGCCATTAATGAACATTACTTTTAAATATCTGGTGTTGTGTATAATTTTTTTATTTTATTTAATTGCTGATGTTAAGTGATGCTGCATAAGTGTTTTTTGTGTGGAAGCTTTGTTCTTAAAGAAGCAAAAAACAGAAGATATGCTGCTGATTTGTTGAGTAAACACAGGGTGTGTAAACTTCTGAGCACAACTCTATGCCGTGTGTTTCTCCTTGCATGTCTTCCACTCATGACTTCTCTCAGAAATATACTTAATTTATCTAAACAGCTTGAGGTTTGTTTTGTGTAATGTTAATATCCTGTAAGAATGCATGTCCACTGGTTTTTATTCCATTCAGGCCTCATAAAATATGCACAGCCCTAATGGTTGGGTTCCAGTTTAACATGAAGGCTTTATCTATGTTTTATACAAATACTGGGGGACTTACAAAGCATTGCGTTAAACAATTTATGTCTATGTTGTGTGGTGCGAGAGAGGAAAGTTTTGAGAGACGCGATGCTCTGAAAAAGAGAGAGCGACTGAGTAAAAGGACAGATTGTGAAGTCTTTGGAAGAGTAAGATGACCTCAGTCTCGCACACATCCAAAGCATCACCACGGCAACCTGCGCAAGAGAGACATCGGGCTGATCCAACTCTTGCATCAGGGGTGTGATTTCAGAGGGCGGTGAAGGGAGAGGAGAGGAAACGAAGGCTTTAAGAGAGATTATTAGAGAGGAAGATTGTGTTTACTTATGTGAAGAGACACAGAACAGAAGGAAAACAAGCATCACGCTGCTCTTCTGGAGAGACTGAAGAAGTAGATCATTACAAATAGAGGAGACACAGAAACACAGAGCATCAACATCATTGCAGCTCTCTGAAGAGATGTCCTTGCGTGACAGAAGCTGATTATTCTGTCAATCTCCACAAAGGAGATCATACAAGCTGCTTTCAGACATTATTTGATACAATGTTAGCTTGCTTTATTCTACTATCAATGGCTATAACTACAGTGAGAACAAACTGCAGAAGAACCTTCCAGGCTACGATTCTAAAAGGATATTTGTAGGAGTTTTAGAACCAATTGTTTTAAAGAAGGGACAATGTCAAGTTTTCATTTCTATATTTGCAGCAATGTTATCAACCATCAGTGCTGTTATTAGTTGGATTTCTTCGAAACACAGTAAATCTATTATACAAACAGTATCCAAAAAGTTTATTCTTTGGACAAAATCAAATTAATCAAATAATAGATGTTTAGCACGGTGGTGCAGGGGGTTGCAATGTAGCCTTCCAGTTAGAAAGTTGTTGGTTTGAGGCGTGCCGGTGACCACGCTAGTGGGGAGTTTGCATGTTCTCCCAATGCTTGCGTGGGTTTCCTCCGGGTACTCCGGTTTCCCCCACAATCCCAAAAACTCTGCGCTTGAGGTAGGTGTCGACAGACCCCTGTGACCCCAAAAGGGAATAAGCAGGTTGGAAAATTAATGAATAAATGAATGTTTAACACTTGTGTGTTTAAATGTACATCCCGTTTGTCATGGCCACTAAATAAAACTGTAAAATGCTGTAAAAGTCTATCAGATCAATATTTTTTGTTTCCTTTTTTTGCATCTCGTTATCTACCTCTGCTCTAATCAAAATTATGATTTCAGTGAAAATCTTACATTTTTTGTCTTCCCAACAGAAATGACCACTAACAATCAAGAATGCATGATTATTTTTGAAATGAAAAAATGTTGTTTTAATGGAAGTCAATGGGACACGAACAATAAGTAAGGGAGAAAATCTGGTGCTACACAAAAGCTAAAAGTTACATGTCCAAGACTGTGATGAACGGTAAAAAAATCCAGGCCACAATCTTTTTTAACCTTTTTTTTTTTCTAAAATCAGTGACATCATATTTAAAAATTACTTAGTCGTTTTGATAGGTGCTGAGCTGTAAAAAGAGATTAATGCAACAAATCTGATAGATTTTTACAGCAGTTTAATGTAGTGGCTATTAACAGGCACAAACACATTTTCCCAGAGTGCATTGTTGATTTTTTGAACGAACAAAAGCATTTTCTTGAAATATTGGTATTTCTCACCAAAAATCATAAAATCATTAATTTATTAATTCATTCTGTCCATCGCAGATCATTTAATTAATGAAATTATATTTAGACTTAAAATCACCCTGAAAATATCCCTAACAACACAAAAGTGTTAACGACAAAACTAAACATCTATTGCCCTGTCCCTCCCTCAAGTCTGTCTGGATGACTTGGACATCCACAGAACTGCTCAAAGATTCTCAGTGAGAGTACATGGTATAACTCTCACTAAAAAGTTGACTGTCATTCACTAATTTTGGGACAAAGTGACCAGATGGCATTTATTTTTAGCCAGTGGGACTTTAAAATCCAATGGAAAGAATTTGAGTGTGGATAAAACTCTTAAATTGGATGCGCCTGCTTGGTTACAGTCCAAACTGAAAAGCCACATCTTAAGGTCGATCGATCGCAGATGACAACATCCAGCACCGACACTGTTCATGTTCTGTAGAGAAAGATTGTATTGGATTAGTTTTGTACTTTATATTATGTCACTGACCCAGCATAGCAACCAAACTGGTTACCATAGCAACCAATTTTGTAAATTTTCATGTCAGTTTGAAAATTTTGGGCGTCATAGTGACATTTAAAAAAAAAAATTAAAAGGCACTTTTACGAGAGAAAAATCGAAATGTGGGCACAGTCTTTAGCCATCTAGTTGCCCATATCTTGGCTTGCAGGTCTCATGTGGAAACAATATGTTAGGTCCCTGACCCCTCCATAGCAACCAGATAGGTTACCATAGCAACCAATATAGCACATCTCTATCTCAGCTTAGGAAAGTCATAGAGACATGGGGGTTGATGTATTTTACTCGTATTGACATGGGGACCAATATGTTAGGACACCGACCCCTCCAGAGGAACCAGACTGGTTACCATAGCAACCAATATGGCGCATCTCTATCTCAGCTTAGGAATGTCATAGAGACATGGGGGTTTATGTATTTTACTCGTATTGATATGGGGACCAATATGTTAGGACACCGACCCCTCCATAGCAACCAGACTGGTTACCATAGCAACCAATTTTGCATGTACCTATCTCAGCTTATGAAAATCATAGAGACATGGGGGTTGGATTATGTTATTGTTGCGGAATTGACAACATTTAAAAAAAATAGGTATTAACGGCACCAACGCAAGCCAACATCGAAGTTTGTGTGCAAACTTTAAAATCAATGTAGTTGGTTGAGCAGTTTATTGGAATTTATAGTATGCCCTAAAGCAGTCGAGGAGTACCTGGATATATCTACAGCTAATGCATCAAATAACAAAATTGTATGCTTCATTCTGTTTTTTTTTTAAGTTTAAGGGAATGTTGCCTTCCAATGACATGGGGATTTCGTCTGGGAGCTGCAAAAGAAATGTTCAGGATGGGGGTATGGGAAGTGTATAGTAGTAAGCCTGTGGTGCTTGTGATGATCAAACAAGTGATTTATTCTTTATTTTTGTATACACTGGTGTGGGTTTAGAGAACTTCAAAAGCCCGCCAATCATAAGAAGCTGAACGCTTACAAACTAATTAACATTAATTAACCTTTATATCATCGTTAGATCAATTTGCCCTTAATCCTGCTCACAGAGCACATTCTCCAATCACACCTTCCATCTTATTATCTCTAACACCCCCCTTTCTCCCTCCCAAGGCCAGTGAAGCTGAACTGTGAGTGTTTGTTCGTCAAAGAGAGAAATAGAGAGTGAAGTGAGAGAGGCCCTAAAACAGCAGGCAAGAGAGAGAGAGAAGAGGGAGGGAGAGAGAATGTGATCAGTATGTGTGAGTGAGACAAGAAAGAGTAAGGCCAGAGAGAGAGAGAGAGAGAGAAGGGGAGATCAAAACCTGCCTGCGGGTAGATGAATAAATCATGTCTTCCCTTCCTCCTGAGAACTGAAGTACGGATGAGTAATATACACACACTCACTGCACACTCTGCCTTATGTTTGCTATGCAAGGGCAGATAGTAATCAGAGACGGCTGCTCTCTCTCACTCGCTCACATTCACTGATATAATTAGAAACCTTTCCACACGCACACACACACACACACAGACGCATGCACAGACTCACACGTGGATCGTAACTCAGGATTCCGGCAGCAGCAGCCCTAGAGCACTGAGCTCTTGGGAATCAGTTTTTAAGGTGTGGGTGATTCATCAGCTCGGTGATAAATGTGGCTGTAACAGTGGAGGATGCCAATATTAGATGCTCAACTGAGCGGCTAATAAAGGAAAAACAAAGGGAAAGAGCCACTGAATGAACCATTGAAATGGGAAAAGGTTTCAAAACCAACGCTATTTTTCACTTCCTTGTACTCCTGTATGAGAAAGCATTACTTATACACACACACACACGGCAAAGATTTAAGAGTTGATTTTGGTGTGTTGATTATTTCTGAGTTGCTTTTAACACTCTGTGAGTTATTTTAAGACGTTCAGAGTTAAGCGTTGCTCTGAGCCAGGGTTATTTTACAGAGTTGGTTCAATTACCCCATTAAGAGATGCAATTACACTCCACCCACTTTGTTCTTTCGTCTGATGTTCGATTCAGCACCATGTACGTTTCGTTTTTAAATGTGTGCAGGTTTTCACCACCATTTGGGTCAAAGTTTCTGCAGTAGACGCTGAACTGTTGTTGTGCAGTGACCTGCTAATTAAAATGCCTATTTTTTTGTTCAAATAAACCCTGTGCTTGTTGTTGAGCGAGCATTTGCGTGCACATAAGGTGCTGTAAAGTGAGGACGCGTGCATTTCAAAAATGTCAGAGTTGATAGATATCGTTAATTGTGTTTTGCTAAGTTCCAGTGGGTTTATAGTAGGTTCAATGAATGCATCTGTGTTATTTTAACCCTTTTAGGGAGTTATTTTAGTTAACTCTCACTCTGTGTTAAAAAATCTTCTATTTTGAGTGTGTTAATTGAACTCTAGATTGGGTGGAGCCATATAAACCCCCAAAACTCTGTAGGAATTAAATCAACACTCTACTTTTTGCTGTGTACATATGCAATTGAGTACTTGCACAACTGCTTCCGTGTTGTTTTCCGTGCGTTCAGAACTATATTCGGGGTTTCCGGATAGGCTTTTCACGCTAGTGTGTTTTTAACGGCTTTTCCACTGCGTTGTAGCCATGGAACTGACACCATTTCTTGAACTCGCTTTCAGAAGGTTCTAAAACCGACACCATCGCTGTGAACTGACACCATTCTCTTGATTGGCCAGGCAAGCATGACATACAAGAGTTTGGTCACAGCCCTCTGATTGGGTGTGTATGACTTCAAAATAGGGGTGTGACGACACTCTCCGCTCACGATCCGATTCATACCTCGATATTATGTCCACGACACGATATGCATTTACATGTTTTCCACCAACTATTGAAACCATTTTTGGAAAAAATGCAATTTAAAACATTTTGAGACCACAAAGTTAAAAAGGCTAGGATCTAGTTTGAATGATATAAGTGCATTTGACACCCTCCATCCTTTAGGGGGCAGTGTTAATGTTTTGATTGTCATCTTTTTTACTCTAAGAGATGAAGAAAGCTAATCTTTCTCATTTAAAATGGGAGTAAAGGATACTTGGTTTCTAGTAAATATTACATTGTACAAGAAGAATAAGTAAAGAATTTTCAGAAGTGACTAGAATCACAATCACTCCATGAAGCAAATACCCTTCAGCAATTTCTCCCAGTAGCTCCACGATACGTATTGTGACAATTAGAATGTATTGTGCTACGATATATTGCTACAGCCCTACTTTAATACGGTTAAATATTATTATAAAAAATACAGTACAACTTACTTAATTCCACATCGTTTCATTTTGTACAATAATCAATTGTCAAATTATGTTCAATTTTACTTTCTCAATGAATTGTGAAATGACATACTAAAATTTATGACCGTAAGTATATTTCACTGTGAGCTACAGTTTGTTTTTTCAGTGTATTAACCCCAAAACACTCATTGTCAAACATTGTGGTGGAAACTTTGTGCTTTGAGGGTGTTTTCTACGAAGGGGACCGGACAAAATCATCACATCAAAAGGAGTGTTGCCTCAATCAACCTTGAAATCTCAATGACTATCTACAACATCTGACCTCTAAGATTAGCTACACGCAAGCTAGTGATGGACGGGTCGTCTCTTAGCTCGCGGACCCTGAGGGTAACCCGTGGGTCGGGTTGGGGTAAAGAAATTGTCACTTTATTTGCCGGGCGGGTTGGGGTGAGTCATTAAACACAAAATCAAATAAAAAAATCCATAAATGTTGCATAAAATTATCTGATTGTGAAGACTTTGCTGAGAGAGACAAGGTTCTTCTGGGACGATGAGGACATTCTTCTGGTAATCGCAGTAAATCGCCATTCTTTTTCATGAAAACGCTACTGTGTGTTTAGCCTAGATTACAAACGCTGCTTTGTAGATATTTAAAATGTGTAGCATTATCCTGTTGTTATTATTATAAACTGATTTATCGTTCAGTTATAATCATATGTTGTTGTCAGTTTACAGGGCGACGTTTCCAAGCGCTTTCAGGCTGAAATAAATGCTGTTTACCTTTGAAGTACAACGTGTAATATGTCTGTTTGGTCGCTGGTGCGGTGCAATGCGGGGCGGGTTGTAAATATAGATACAGTGGTGCGGGGCGGGCCAAATAAGTTCATAAAAGTGGGTCCTGCGGGTTTGGAAATTTACCTGGCCCGCGCATCACTAACGTATGCCACCAAGTGAAGCGTAATTTTTTATGAATGAACCAAGAGCTTATCCACTCAGATAAGTGCTTATCTAGCTTTCTTGCTAGTCTGTCTCTCACTGTTGAAATAAATCTACCATTAAATTTATAGACTGAACATTTCTTTGTCTGGGCAAAGGTTCAAAATCAGAAAGGGGGTCAAATGCAGCTCTTCTTTTTTCCCTCACCGTGTATGTATCTGAGGGAGTGTTCACTTCTGAGGATGTCCTTCAACTTTCTATTCTATCTTCTCAGGCTCCATGTTTGATCAAGCAGAAAACTCGTTCAAACGTTACAAGAAATCCAGACTTTGTCTCCAGCTTTTTTTTTTATTGCTATTCCAGGATGAGGTGGACTGTGGAAGTCCAGCTGTGCGAGATGATCCGCCTCTGCAGGAACAGCTCCAGGCCTTGCTCAAACAGAATCACTTTCAGAAGATTCTCCAGCAAGGTAACAAGCCCTCTTTCTCTTGTCTCATCAGAAAAAACTAAGAGAACCCTGTGGTGCTGGGAGTTCCACTGATCCGTTCAGCTATTTGCTGGATGTTCTGCCCAGCTTCAACCCTTCATCCTCCTGTAATAGATGTTTCTTTGTTTTATACTCATTGTTGAACGTCAATATCATGACTAAAGATTTCTGATGGGGGTGCGGCCACATCAGACCTTGTCATTATTAATGCAGGAGCATATATTAAATATAAGTAATATGGTTTGCATTTTTAGAATCGACAGGAAGTAAATACCTCTGTAAGAGGCCATTTTTTGGTCATGTTTTACTGTAACAAACTCCTCTGAGAGATTTTATCTGTTCATCTCTAAACTCCACCAGTCTTATCTTAAAGCATGTAGCATGTTAAATTGCAAGCAACCGTCAAAGTTCAAATTTTGTCATAAACAGGAAGTTGTTAATAACTCAGCCATTCAATGTCCAATCAGGTTCAAATTTATCATGCATGTTAAGTCCATTCCTGAACAAATCTATATAGTATCCTACATTGTCAGTTATAGCGCCACCTAGTGTAAAGTGGAATATTGCTATTTCAAACTGAGTTTGAAGTCCATGATTGGAATTTGAAACACTTCTGTAAGGAGTGTGCATAACATCTGGAGTGTATTCCAAAACCAACAAGAAGTCTGTTATTTAGAATTTTCTTGTAAAATTTAGTAACCTTCAAGGCTTCCTAGAGTTTTTTTAATTGATCACCATTAAACTCCATCAGTCTTCTCTAAAGGTATGTTCGATGTTAATTCATGAAGATTTTTGACTTTGTTAAACTATTCACACACAGTGAAAATTGACATTTCGACATGAAGCATTCTTTTTTAACCATTTTTCACATATGTGACAAGAATATTGGCCAAAACAATACCAGAAAATATTTAAACTTTGTTGTACGTAGTGCAACAAAGAGGCCATGGAAAGGCGATGGTGCCTGAAGTGCTTGATCCCTTTGATTGCTGCTTGCAGCTTTAATTTAGTCTGTGACTGCATGCTATTTACCACTGGAGAGTAAATGGATTTAGAAGTAAAAAAAAAAAGATAATCAATGATATGAGGAGTTATTTTCCGTTTAATAATGTTAAGCTGAAATGGTTTAATTGTTGCATAACGTTATCTTCAGTTGATTAATCAACCATGTGTTCTACTGCACTCCTGTCATTTTTTGTTTTAATAATGTTAGTTGTTCACGTAAAAAAAAAAGATCTTTATAAATATCAGAGTTTGATGAAGTAGAGGGTTTTTTTTAGGCTGGAGCTACTAATAAATCAACAAATGAAAGAGATCCTCCAAACATGTACATCCCCTGATTATTATTTTTGCGGCCAACATCATTTTTATTGATTTTTATCAGATATGGCAGTAAAGATAGACAAAGTGGAAGAGTGGGGGGGTGGGGTGTTTAAAGGTAGACTGTAGGTGTCAAAATCTAAATATTTAAATGGCCAAAGTCTAAAATCAGGGGCCAAAGGTGAAAAAATAGGACTGTTATGAATGGCATGACGACGATGATATGGTTTTGATTTTAGGGTTTGTTAGAGGTGTTTCAAAAAGTTTTTGGGTGAGTAGTGAGTGTGAACATCTGTTTGTAACATTTTTTTCTTTCCTACAGGAACGTTTCCCCTCAAAGGTGTGAGAGTGAAAGTGTTCAGACAGGAATCCAAAACCCAGTGGCTGTGTGGAGTCATCTCACAGCACGACCACAACAACAGAACCATATTGGTCACGAGTGACAAGGTGAGGCCACACCGACAAACATGACACGTGCCAGAATACAAGAGTCTTGTGTTGATTACAGATCCTTTTTTATCATTCAAAAGGGTCGAGACACTGTGAGTGTAGATCCATCGCTGGTTCAAATAATGTTTGTAGATGATATCAGCCAGTCCTTGCCAATGGGAGACCTCTCGCAACGAAAATCCCACATCACCAAGATCAACAGGACGTTTCTCGTGAGTGAACAGAGTTTGGTTGTCTCAGGGATTCTCAGTCTGGTTTACCTTTATTCTCTTTAAATTAACCATCTGATTCATTTAAAGTTGTTTTTCATTTGACTGAATCAGGCTGGGGGAGTGTGTGGAGGGAGACTGGTGGAAAACTCTCACTAAAAACAAACATAAGATGGTTAGGACTTGGTACCCATCAAACATAAATGGTATTGATGATTGGTGAAATCCATCAATCTCCAGTTCTTGTAGCAGATTTCATGTTTTGGTCGTTGATTTAGCTCTACACCTTGAAAATAGAAGCTTATATACACTTATATTAAGAAAATACTCACTGTTTGACGGGGCTGTCATGGGAGAGTTTCACGTGTTGTCATTCATTTGAAACGCCAACTCTTAAAGAACATAAAGTTATACTTGCAACAGTGCATTCATTCACAAACCTGTAAACTTTGCAGGTGTTTTATAGATTTATCCTAACTTTTGAGAATTTCCTACCCTTCGCTGATATTGAACATTTAAAAGACTAACAAACATTAAAAACAAAATCAAAACTTAACATAAATGAATGTAGTTGTCTGTTGAAAGAATGTTTATTTGATAAACATCTGAAACCTTCTACAACGAAGAGCATGGGACAAAAATGCATATTTATCATATTTTTCACGTAAACTTAATGATAAATTACTAAGGATATGCATGTGCGCATGCGCATACACGCAAAAGAATGTGAGGTATGTGCAATGGCATACGGAATTATGAACGCAGTCAGTTTTGTGGAGGATGGCAATGTTTTGTTGACATGGTGCAAGAAACGTTCAGGTACTCTACTGCCCCCTTATGGCTCCTTATGTTCAACACACCTTTAGTAGTTGAAAAATCGTATAAACATAGTCCCAACTATATTTGACTAATTTCAAGGACTGAAATAGATGAAACTGCAAAATTAAAGAATATTGTTCTCAGGTAAAGTATGAACTATTTTAGTAATTTGGCCACATCGACGAGGGAGAACAGATGTCGACAAAGGGTCCAATACTGAAGTTAAATGTTTGAATTTTTAAATATTTTTTCAAGCAAATCTTTTTCTTTGTTATCACTTTATTCATGTTCATTTTTACTGAAATTGTTTTATCTGCACAAAATGAATTCCCTAGAAATAAACACACACACACACACACACACATCCCACGTGTACGGTTTGAGGCATTTGTTGGTATGTAGTCTTGTATCAGATTGCTGTTTTTCTTTACCTCTTTTCTAGGGCACACGAAGTATATCAAGCAACAAGAACACAAATGAGCCGGTAAAGATGTCGACACAGTACCTCTCTAGTGTACACTGCAGCAGTGCATTATCAAGTGAAAAACACACTGTTTCCCTGCTGAAGGTGCCCAAGCCTGAGCATGAGCTCAAGCTGGATGAACACAAGGGGTTGGGGGATGAAAAGGAGAGTGAGGATGCAAAGGGTGAGATTTTGATGATGATTGCGTGACTATTAAGAGATCTATCTTTGTTGAGTGATATTTAGCTATAGTTTTCAAAAGTTGCTGTGAGTCTTTGTGTTACTTTGTTAATCGATGTTGATCTATTTTCAGAAGCTTGCGAATCAAAAAACACCAACTGGGAGAGAAAACGGAGGAAAGACAAAGAAGAAAAAGATGAACAGTGTGCACTGAAGAGGCTGAAAACAAGCAGTGTGTCTGACCTCGCTGAAAACGCAAGCAGCCGGGGACCGGATTCTCCTTTAGAGTTAGGAACAGCACTGGACCACCACACTTCAAAGAGACCACTCCACTGCGAGACTCATCCTTCTAATGGAGGTGTGGATCCTTCACTCAAGCAATTGGTGAATCCTGAAAAAAGTTCCCAGTCTGACTCTTCAAGTGCCCCGTGTAATGGAACCTTGAAGAATCTGGAGCCACCTGAGAGTGCGAGCAAATTACAGAAGAAAGATTGTGGTGTGATGAGAGAACTAGAGGCCCGAGGTGAGGGGGCATCTCAGGAGGACTCTGAGGCAGTCTCTGCGCTGCTGGCATCTCAGGAGAGTGAGCAGCTTGTTTCCATGGAAGCCACATGTGTGCTGCTGCATGCATCACCTATGGAGTGTGATGAAGTAGGAGGAGAGCATGAAAGGCCAACAAATGATCCTGAGGTATCAGATTTCACCCAAGCGGAACCTAGGGGTCAAGAGTTAAACCAATCGGAGGTCAAACGTTCAGAGATGGCTTGTTCTGAGAACAAATCCTCCAGTGCTGATAAAGCTCTAGAGGAGCCGAAAGTAGCCCAACCTATCGCTCCCATTATACCGTGCAACAAGGAGGAGGATGTGGAACCTCGAAAAAGTTCTCCTTCAACGATTGACAAGGAACCCCTAGTTTCCCTGGATACCACCCAGATGCCTAGTGAGCACCCGAGTCCTTGCTCGTCCCCCAAAACCTTATTCAAACCTGCTCCAGAGTCATCAAATCAAATCCAGAGCTCTTCTCCAGAGGTTCCTCTGCATTCTCTCAGTAGCATTAAAAGACCCCCCAAACCCTATGTGGCCCCAATTCCGACCCTTTCTCCAAGTCCATTTCAAACCCCAATACATTCTCCCCCTCGTACTCCTAATCGAACACCAACTCCTGAGATATCTACCAAAAGCTCTAGCGGTGCAAGCAGGAAGGAGCCGTTCACTATCTACAGAGACCCTGCACTGGTTCGGGCAGAGCTTGTGGGCCACCTGGCCTACGTTCACCCTCCGCGCACACCCCCAAACCCAAAACTAAACCATAAGACATGCTCTCCCTCCTGCAGCTCTCCCAGCATAACCTCTGCTTCCTCTCACAGTAAGCTACTGAGTCCCTCACCCCACCCTGCACACCTCTCACCCATTCCTCTTCACTCACAGCCAGGAATTTGCTCCCTAAGCACAACCCCTCACTCAACCATACCTCACCCCCATCTCCTCCCATCTCTCCTGCCTGCACTGTCTTCGTCTGCCCAACTGTTGGCTGGGCATTCTCGAATGGGGGCCCTTGGACTTCCCCATCATCCTTTAGCACTTCCAAGTAGCCCGTCACTCCTGGGTCAGACGTCTGGTGGGGGTCCTCTTGCTCCCCTTGGCATTTATCCTCTCCTGTGGCCTCCTTTTCCAAACGGAGCCCATGGCTACCCTGGACTGGCTCTGCAAGCTTCTAAATGGACACCCCATGAAGGCACTGAGATTTCTGACAGCAGAAGGGTAAGCATACTCTTTTTCTTTAACATGGTCATCACAGATAGGGCGTCAGGAAAAACATCTGGCTGGAAAATGAATGAAGGAATGAATGAATGAATCCACATAAAACACTGAAAAATAGCATTTTTTTATTGTTCCAGTTTCTGATGCTACACTTCGCTATAAAATATAATGATTAAGATTTTTTAAAAAGAACCTTTCTTTTGTATTGATATGTAAATATTTAGAATATTTTAGCATGTATTTGCTAAGTTCTGTTACTTAAAGGGGGGGTACTATGTAAAATCTATTTTATTGAGCTTTATGTTGTGTTATAATGTCAGTCCCTCATTAAAAACGCTCCTGAATCGTGACTTTGAATAATTCATGTATATTTAAGTAATCTTGAATCTCCTGCGGTAGACATTGGGGGGTGCTAAACCGCTCTGTTTTGTGAAGCCCCGGCCCTTTTGCGTAGCTCCACCTCTGTCCCCCGTCTGCTGCTGCACCGCTCCTCCCCCTCCAGCTCCGGCAAAGACTCTCGTCTACGGCTGAGGGAGCTACTGTTAACAACAGCTGGTCTCACTACGTGTCAACGAAGCTCTTCGTTCAGACATCTTTTCTCTATAGTTCTCCGGATTACAAAATGACTTCTACAAGGAGATGTATGTTTGGATGCCGAGGAGAGAGCCCTCTCTTTACGCTTCCCAAGGATGACACGCTTCGTCAAAAATGGTTAAAAAGCTTATGTATTATTTCATAGCAAAACATAGTTTCATTATGATCCATATTTTTAATTTTTCTAGTAAAATGTTGCCACAAAATGGTGTAAATTTACAAGAGGATATTTACCAAGCAGACACGTCTTGAAAAAGTCTCTGTACTTGCTCCGGTTCCACCAAAAACTTTCTGGGTTCGACGTAAGATCGTGTGCATGGGCTTGTACAATATCCTCCGTTGCCCTTTTGCAAAAACACGATTTTAATGTTTTGACTATAAAAAAGTAGCGGCGCTCTGAAAATTAAAACAAACGGTGGCAGTGCACATGGAGTATGACGCACAGAAGGGGGCGGGGCGGAAAGAAGGAGGGGGCTCTTAAAGAGACAGGTGAATATCAGGGCGGTAGTCAAGATGTCAAGTCAAATTTCTAGGAGGTTGTTTATGACAAATACAACGATTACAATCCAACTGTAGATAAAATTGTTACTTGAGTGTGCTATAAAACGACACCCCCCCACCCCCCTTTAAATAAAGAATAACATGAGGGTTATTGGCAAGAAAAAAAGTCACCCATTTGTTGAAAACATTTAAATAAGTTACTTAAGATGGACCAATATCCATTTGGAATACTTAAATATGTTTGCTAATGGAATCTCTGTTAAAATATCAAGCATACATCGGTTTCTCAATTCAAGATCCTGTGTTTCAGTGATATTTTTTCTGATGGCACACATTTTGTGTGTAAACGGATGATGAAATCAAGGACATTATTTTCAGATTTGGATAAAGAAGAGAATTCTGCGGTTTGTGTGTTCTGGAAGTAAACGCAGTGGATATAATCGTCGAGGTTTTTCAAGGATATCTCTAGTGGTTGCGTGACTTAAACTGCTTTAGATGTAATACTGACATTAAGCCCAACAAAGAAGAAGGTTATGGTATTATTGACACATTACAGGATAATGTTTGATGAAACAAGGTGAAGAGTGAAGCAGAAGGAATACTAAATGAAAAAGACCGACACAGATGGTGAACTGAAAGGAAATCGTTCATGCGGCTGACTCTTATTCACATGGTTGTGGATATCCTTGAGTTACCTCTAACACACTCTAGATTTATTGTGTATATAAACAAAATTGCGTTTCTTAATGTGTTTGATGGGAAATTGACTCTAAGACATTGTGTTCCATTTGATTGCTTTAATGTCTTCTGATGAATGTGCCCTAGATCACATTGAAGCATGTGCTGAAATTCTTTATTTGTCTATGTGTAACAGAACATCTCAAGCCAGTGGCTTTCTCAGCCCACCCCTGTCACTAATGCAGACGCTCATATTATACAAGCCCCTCTGCCCATCCGCCCTTCCAGTGCTGACCCACTGAGATCTAGGAGCAATCAACATTCTACACCTCCCTGCAAAACCACAGAGTAAGTTCACAGATACATCTGAAGAGGTCAGGGGGTCATAGACAAGAGCTGACCATTGAGTCGTCAGTACTGACCAGCCCAATAATCAGTAGGGAGTGGCTCAATCTGATCTTGAGGATATGCCAGTACCAATCCGAATGCATTATATTAACCAGAGAAATGGTTGGTTTGATTATGTTAATCATAGTAACCATAATAACGTCACAGGCCACTCCATAGCAACCAAACGGTTTACCCTAGCAACCAAATTATTTGAACTCAGCTTTGGAAAATAATAGACACGTTGGAGTAGGTTATATTCAAAGGGAACATTATATTATGTTGCATACTGCCCCATAGTAATGAGACTCTTTACCATAGCAACCAATATTGCATACATCTTTTTCATACTAGTAAAGTCATAGATACACAGGAGTTACTTTATTTTACGGATGTTGACATGGGGAACATTATGCAATGTCACTGACCCCTCCATAGTAACCAGACTGTTTACCATAGCAACCAATTAGTCATATTTCTTTCTCGGCTTAGGAAAATCACAGAGACATGGGGGTTGATTTATTTTACTCATGTAGACATTGACAACATTTAAAAATAGCTTTAAACCCACTAGGGCAAGCCGACATTAAAATTTGCATAAAAAATTTAGCCATTAGGTACCACGAGGTGGATCATGCATGGAGCCCCAGAGAGTTTGAAAGATCATGTTTCTTCGATTTGAGTATTTTCTCTCCAACTGTTTGGGGATAGTCTTGTATTGTTCATGTCCTTTTGTAGATCCACAAGCTTCTCTCTGATATCTTTGGACAGCTTGGTGAAGATGTTGGAAATGTTGCTAATGGCTTTAGGGCGACAATTACTTTTTAAACTCATATAAGAGCAAATCAGTTTTTGTTTTGTTCAATCTCTTATTGTTTGAGTTAACCTCAACTTTTTCTGTGGGTTAATGTTTATAAATGATAAACTACTTCTTCCCCTTGTCGTATTTCCTGTGGTAAATCATCACCATGATTATCTTGTGTATATTACTCATCGGATATTCATTCTCAGTGTTGTTGTTTCTAGAGAGCTGGATAGAAGAGGCATTACTGAGAGTACACTCATCCACTCTTATCCTAAAACTGACCAGGAGCGTATCCGTGCCGCTGCCGGCAGAAATGGCCAGACGTTCAGCCCTGTTGCTCTTGACTCACCTTCAAGACGAATGAAACAGCCACTTGTTGTTTATGATCTCACCGGGGAGAGACCTAACAGTTACCTGGAGGAGAACCGGCGTATTCTTCTGGAGAGCAGTGAAGTTGCACCATTCACTGCTAAACTAGGATCTGAAAAGGATGCACGATACACCAGAAGCCCCACATCGCCTCTGCCTTCCAAGGAAAGGGAGAAAGAGATGGACAGAGAGCAAATCAGAGACGTGCATGCATTCAGAAACACTCTGCCACACTCGGCTCATCACTCCCCGAGCAGCTACTACACGTCTCTATCCAACAGCATGGAGAGCAGGCCTCAACAGCGACGAGTGCCTGCCAGTAAAGAACTCTATGAGAGGCTCACATTTAACCCTGCGTTAACTCCCAGTTCACAGATCTCAATGAGAGCTAGGCCTCCACCTCTTGTCAAACGCCAACAGGAGAAAGGTGAAGGCCTTCTGGGAAAGATCACTGAGCAGCTGGCTCACAAAGCCTCAGAATCATCTGCGGAGAAAAAAGGGGCTGGCTCCTCTTTGATTTCAGTCTCTTCTCCACGATCTGTGCCTTTACTCCACCGTGCCCCAATTTTCCACCCTCCTGCACCAGCCAATGTGGTGTCTAAAGACCCAAAATATAGCAAGGTCTCCCCGCCTACTCTCTCACCAGTTCAGCCAATGAGCTTGAATGGGAAAGGTCAAAAGCAGCAGAGACCTCCCACACTGTCGCCTGAGTTTAAAGACTCTACCTTTGATGGAAAAAGACCTGCACATGTGAAATCAACCTTGGACTATGATTCGCAATGGGCTGGAATCACATACGGTAGAGAGAAAGCAGTGGAGCATGTGACCAGTGGTGGTGTAGTAAAACCACAGGTGGTTACTGCATCCGTCATTGTACGTCCAGCTTCCCACACTCATACAGCCATTAATTACTCCGTGTCTGACAGCTCTTTGCATGTAAAATCACTGGAGAGTCTCGAGAAATTCGATTGCAATGATATTCAACAAAAGAGGGGTGTCCTTTGGACCCCTCTGGATACTGTTCACCCAATCAACATGACAACACAAAAGAGAGATCTCAGTTCGCCCATAAACATGACAAATAATCCTATTAAAACAGCTCACTCCTCAACAAACATGAACTCCACCCATCCAAGAGTTGATTTGATTGCAGAGCAGTTCAAGAGGAGAGAGAGCGGAGCTGTTCCACCAAAAATGGAACCATCTCCTACCTCCCATTGCAGAGATTTTCCCCACTTGAAGAAACACAGAGCTGGGTTAGCTGCTCCCAGGCTTGATTCACATTTGGTAGGGTCTGAACATACTGCCCAAATGTCCAATTCAATGAAACAGAGCTCTGTCCTCTCGGATGGCCAGTATGGGTCTCTTTCCACTCTCAGTGCTTTTCCAGCAAGTTCTGCACATGCCTCAATTAAAGGAAATGACTCTAGTACTGTTCCACCAGCGGCAGCTTCACCGGTGACCAATCAATCATCTCAATCTAGTCAGAACAACTATCACAAACTCAAGAAAGCTTGGCTGACTCGCCATTCAGAGCAAGATAGGGGCGGCATGGTCTCCAAAACGCTAGATAGTACTCCATCAGGTGGAATTGTGACAAAAACAAACATTTCTCTATCAATAAAAGAGGAAGAAAAGGGACTGGTAAACAAAAACGACTCCCTCGAAATGAAGAAAGCCAAACTATTGGAAAAAAGACCTGCTCAAGAAAACAGGAAGCCAAGTTTAGAAGACAGGAAGTCCAACAGTAATACAACATGCTTTGTTCCTGAGGATAAAAAGTTTGTAAAAGGTGAGGGGAAGCCTGTGACTGCAGGAAAGAAGTCCTCCTGGGATGATGTTAAGCCTGTCTTGGAAAGAATTGGCAAGGTGAAGGGTAAAGATTTCTTTCTGGAGGACAAAAAGCCTTGTGCAAAACGATGTTCTGTGGGATTTTTGAAGAAAGAGCGGGAAAACCGTGGTGAAAAGCGGCCATTAGAGACCAGTGGTGATAGCGAGAGCAGAGAAGACTCAGAAAATGACAGTGAGAACGGTGGAACAGAAAAGAGAGTGAAATTAAAGTCCAAGACCTCTTTAAAAGCAAGGCAGAATGATAACCAGAAGAAAAAGGTTCAGGTGGAGGTGGAGGAAGAGGCTAAGCTCAATGGGAATCTACCAAGTCCAAAAGAAAAAGCGCAACGGCTTTCTATCAGCAGTGAGTAATTTCACCTTTCCATCTATGGGGAACTACACAGAATTATTAAACCTCTGATTTTATATATATCTATTTAAGCTCTGAACAATACATAATATCATATTAAGTACTGTTCACCACTAGAAACGCTGTTTCAGTCGCACTGAAAGATAATTTAACCGAACACTAAGACCTTGTACATCAATTAAAGTGGGACACCCTTAAATTACCCTTAGTCTGACAAGCTGCGAGAGCTTCTCTTTGCTTTTCAGCTTCAACTTGTCTCAATTTTGTCTAAAAAAGACCAGATTTAATCAAGAATGGAACAAATGGGACTTACAGTTGTGCTCATAAGTTTACACCTTGTGGCAAAATGTGTTTCTTGGGCATTTTTTTTTTTAAAAATAACACAAAAACTTTTCCCCGCTCATAGTTGGTGTTTGGGTGAAGCCATTTATTGTGTTTACTCTTTTTAAATCATAATGACAACAAAATCTGATCAAAGGTTTACACGCCCCAGCTCTTAATATTTAGTTTTTTCCCCATTGAACATCCATGACAGCCTGAAGTCTCTTGAGGTAGTTGTTGATGAGGATCTTTCTATTGGTAAAGCAGCCCATTCTTCTTGGCAAAAAGCTTCAAACTCTTGTAAATTCTTTGGTTGTCTTGAAATAACGGCACTAATTTGAGTTGTACCCAAAGTGGTTCCATGACATTGAGGTCTGGAGACTGAGATGCCTACTCCAGAACCTTCTCAGACTGCTACATTTTCCTTTAATAGGGATTTGGATTACTTGCTACAATCCTCTTCCCATCAATTTTGATCAAGTTCCCTGTGCATTTGGAGCCCAAACATCCCCAAAACATCAGTGGCCCACCTACATCTTTCACAATGGAGATGGTGTTTCATTCATGTTGACTCCTCTCAAAATCTAGCATTTATGCCCAATGTCAAAAAAAAAGTTGCATTTTGGTTTTATCGTTCTTGACTTTGTTCTAGTAGTTTGGAGCTTGTCTCTGAGATGCTTGCTGTATTGTTAACGGCTACTTTGTGGTGTTAATGTAGTAATGTAGGCTTTCTTCTGGCATCTCCTTATTGTACTCCTTGAAACAGCAACAGCACATTTTTTCAAAGAGCCCTGTATTTCAGCTGAAGTTACTTGTGTATTTTTCTTTGCATCCCATACAATTTTTCTTGCAGTTGTAGCAGAAGCTTTGTTTCAAAAGAATCCATCACTGCACTTATTAATCAGAGTTTAAACACTGCTAGATTAGAATTCTTAGTTCCTTGGATATCTTTTTCCAGATATCTTTATCTTTTTGAGGCAGTAGTATTGAGTCTTCAAGAATGGAGCACTAACAAAGGGTGCTAAGCTTGTTTTAGGTACAGATAAGAGATAGAAATAAAGAGGGTTATACAAATTAACATTCACAATAGTATCTGAATAAAGTAAAATAAAAGTGGTGGCTTGATCCACCCTAATCCACGTGAGACAGCTTTGCAGTGTCATGGTCAATTTACGTTTATATATATGATAATAGACCACTGACCCTATGTGTAACCAAACATCAAATACACCAGTATACACCAGTATAGTAATTACATTTTTTTCGGCTTTCATTAATATGGAATTCAATATTGGCTTTCTTTTTTATCTGTGTGGTCATCCACACAACTTCCAAAGCAGACATTTAGCTCCATGCTGTTGTTTTTTTTTTTTTTTTTTTTTGCAAACTTGTAACTAAAACTTGAATGGCTATCTTTCCACTAGGACAAAGTGCACCGTCAAATTCCACTTCTCTCTGCTATTGTCAAAGACTTTGATTATTGATTATTTGAGGATTGAGTTTCAGTTTCATAGTAGCTCCCAGAAGACCATGCAATTGTGACCATTCTTCTTAACGCTAATGTCTCTACTGTGTCATTCTGATCTTAGATGGCATCCCTCGCTCCATCCTGAAAGACTGGAGGAAGGTAAGGAAGCTCAAGCAGACTGGAGAGGCTTTCTTACAGGACGACTCTTGTGTGGAGATAGGGTCCAATGTGCAGAAATGCAGAGAGTGTCGATTGGATCGCTCGCGAAAAACCCAAGAGCCTGTCGTCTCTCCTGTGTTTTGCAGATTCTACCATTTCCGTCGGTTAGTTCTGGAGCATATAAGAACTCCCACCAATGTGTGTTTCATTGCTGACAAAAAGTTCAAGATAATTTATATATAAAAGTCAAACCAAATCGGATTATTTTTCAATATTTGTTTGTTCCTCAGCCTGTCATACAGTAAAAATGGCGTCATCCGTGTGGATGGGTTTTCGGTGCCTGAGCAGACGGATGAGGAAGCTGTTTCCGTGTGGTCGGGGAGCACAGAGGATGAAGGGGACAAGAAGAGGACAGAGATGGACCTTGAGATGTCAAAATTTGTCCTCGCTCTCATCGGAGATAAGTTCTGTCAGCTCGTAAAAACGGAGAACACAGCTTTGTCCTGGGTCAAGAAAGACAGTATGTGTTCAGTGACTCAACCTTATCATTGAGTCTTCTTCAGCTACTCATGTTCTGTCTCTTTCTGCAGCTCAGATCATGTGGAAGAGGGCCGTGAGAGGTGTAAGGGAGATGTGTGATGCCTGTGAGGCATCTCTCTTCAACATGCACTGGGCTTGTCATAAATGTGGCTTTGTGGTTTGCATGGACTGCTTTAAAGCCAGGGAGAAGAAGAAAGCCAAAGGTCATTTTCTACAGATTTCAATGTTGAAAATCTCTGCTAGATTCACCAGAGTCAGTGGAGAACATGATTCCACAAACTGCTCCAACTGGTTTCATGTTTAATGCCCCTACACACAGATCTGAATTGAGATTCGCAAGAATTTTCTGGTGCCTTCTAAGTAGGTTGTTTTATGTCTGGGTCGTGGAAATATTGATGAAACAACGCTCCCTGCCTGAAGATGGTGTTTACGGTACAAAAAATGCACTCTGCATCACACTGGAGAGAAGACGAAGATAGAGAAGAAATCAAAGAACATATAGAAAAAAATCCTGGATGTGGAGCTGTTTATTCTGTTAGAGACTGACCATAGGGAGCAGAATGTGGAGAAAAGAGAGGATTTGTGGTGCACTATTTCTCAGTTCCTGTATGAAGTCGATATGTGTGAAACGGCTCCTTTACATCCTACTCATCATCACAAAAGAGCCAGCTTTCATTGGTCATTCTCCTTGTGAAAAACCGATCCGATCTGGAAGTCAAAAACGATTTTTCGTTGGGTCAAATGTATGATGTCCCATTGGCACCCATCGATCAAGGCACGTTGTTGCTACAAACTTTGGACCGAAATTTGGATCTGTGTGTGGAGGCCTTTAAACTGGTTGGTCTTTTCAATGGCATGCTCTTAATGATTCTCTCAAGTAAAAGCTTTTTCATTTTATTTTTATCTTTATTCCACTTTAAATGTCGGATATCTGCTATGCTGTTAAATTAAAGTGTGAAATTGCTTCCTAACAGTCACTGTACAGTCTTCTCCAAAAGGAGGTGGTTGCGGTTTACTACTGTTGTAAAATTGGTTGTAAAATCGTCGAAAGTACAAAAGTTTGACATTTGAGAAATGTAACTTTAGTACACAACTGCCTTAGAAATACCTTACAGTCAGATCAATTTGTGATTAATTGGCATGTAATGTGAAAAATGTATCTAAAACCTGTATTTTAATTGAAATGAATTGTATATCTGACGTTAATGACTTTTTGGATGTTGTTTCTTTTATTTTATTGTAATACAATAATTGTTGTTTTTCACATCCAGATAAGGAGCTGTATGTTTGGGTAAGATGCGTGAAGAACCAGCCACATGACATAAAGAACCTAATGCCTACTCAGATTGTTCCCGACACAAGTGAGCGTCAGTTCATTGCATTCATTTCAACCTGCTTCAGTTCTATTTTGACTGATTTTGACTGTGACCGTTGATGTTTTTCCAAGTCCTGCTGACCATGCAAAACTCTTTGCACTCATTGAAAGAAAAGTGTGGAATGGTCTGCCTTTGCACTGAAACCAAAACCAGCACAGCCACTACCAACGGACTCTCACCAGTAAGACTACTTTACATTGTTTCATTAAACACTTTAATGCATTCAAAGCTTGAGTGAATGAGGTTTTCTGACATTGTTTATTGTCACACCAGCTTTCAGACAAAGATCAGAGTGATTCTAAGAGCCAGGAGATTCCAGATCATCAGAAGAACTCTGAGAGAAGAGGTAAGATTCACTATTCTTTGCCGACATCCCAGAATTTAGCTTCGTTTTTCATCATTCTCATTTAAATCACATAAAAACGTGCATTTATTGTGACCACTGACAGAGCACGCCGGATCTATTAAAAAAAACGTTTAACATGAGCTCTATTAATGCAGAGAAGGAAGATTGTGATGGTTTGGAAGCTCAGAACAGGAAGTCTACATGTCCTGAACAAGGCTCGACGTTGCGTGATCTCTTGACCTCCACAGCTGGGAAGCTACGTCTGGGCTCTTCTGGTGGTGCTTTTGCTCCAGTTTACAACTTTGCCGAACAGGTTTGATGAATACAAATCCTTCTACATGTTTACGTACAGGGATGCTGCTCATTTGTAACTATCCTGTTCATCTTTTAGACGACTCAAAGCACTCGTGTACCCAACATCCTCGATGACATCATCGCTTCTGTAGTGGAAAATAAGATTCCGCCTACAAAGATGGCTAGAATGCAAGAGGAAGAGACGGGGCAGCTGCCAGAGACATTAGAGAATTCTGAAAACCCATTGGTTAATTTACATACCAGTGGACCTTATGATTGGCTGGGAGCCCACCGGATGCTTTGGCTCAAAGAACCCCATCACCCAGGCAACCATCGACTGTTTAAGGAGTACTGGGCACAAGAGCAGGTGTGTATTGCCTATTGTTCTAAACAGTAATTCCAAGAGAATTTGGGTTTCAGTGAGAACCCTGAAACCCATTTGAATCTGAAATGAGTTCCAGCGAAATGTGACGTATTAATATTTTAGTTACTGTATATTAGTTCCAGGGGTTAAATTGAGAGATAGCAGTGGAAAATGAGTGTGTAGCAGCAACATTATTATTCTTTGTTTCTTGTTAACAAAATGTTGGCTGTTCCTCTACAATGTGCTCATAAGGTTACTAAAATAAGTTGATTTAATTTAAATAAAAATGACTTGTGGTCATGAAGCATACCACCCAATTATATTTTCATGTCCCCCATGTTATGTATGTTTTCTGACCTTCCCTTAGCCCTCAGTTTCAAGGGAAGAGGAGTAGGGGTACGTGAAGTATCATTTTCCAAAAACAGCTATAAAAAATTATATTATAAAAGGCCCCCACCCCAAGAATGATTTTTAACAGATTTAAAAGACACTTGCTGGAAACATTTTTGAGGAAGTTTATTTCCATGCCTTTCTTTCAGAGTTTTTTGAGCCTTGCTCATTTAACACAGCCAAAATAAATCATGAAATGGAATGGCACTGGGATTTTTTAAGCTCCTAAACCTTTCACATGATTTGACGTTGGTAAAAATCTTCCACAGCCAGTGCTGGTGTCTGGATTGCACAAGAGTTTGGATGCGGATCTGTGGAAGCCTGAGCTCTTCAGCCGTGAGTTCTCCAGTCTCCACAGTGACATTTATAACTGCAGAGATGGGAGCATCACGAACTCCAAAATCAAGGACTTCTGGGATGGATTTGAAGATGTGTCGAGTGAGTGACCCTCTTGAGCATATGCCATCTGCAGTTTAATGTTTTGAGGCTATAGACTAATGTTACTTGCTTGTGTGCAATACACAGAAAGGCCAAAATGTGCAAAAGGGGAGTTGGTCGTGTTTAGGCTGAAAGACTGGCCATCGGGGGAGGAGTTTTTAGCCCTCATGCCTTCCAGGTACTACCAACACTTGGAAACTTTTAAAGCTTGTATTGTCACTTCCAAATTGTCTCTTCCATCTGACTCTTTGCAAATTAGCAGTAAATACTAGCTCTGTTCCAAGAAATTCATATTTCTTTTGTTGTTTGGAAATATAAGCAGGAATGAACCCATTTCAAGGAATGAACCCATTGGGCTAAACCCACAACCTTTGTCTTGCTAGCGCAATGCTGTACTGCCCACAGGAAAGCTAAGCCTAACTCTAAACTTTGCATCTTAGACTGGTTTCTTGAACATGACAATGAGTTTACTTTTCTCAAATGGCCTCCACAGTCACCTGATCTCAATCCACTAGATCCCTTAAGTCTATGCCACGAAGTATTAACGCAGCTCTGAATGCAAAAGGGGGTCTAACCTGGTACTAGAAGGTGTGCCTATAAATGTGGCCGGTGAACGTGGCCACTTTATTTGTGGGATCCATTTGTAACCATACGTTCTGAAGACGATTACCTGTAGTTTTGAGTGCTGGAGTTTTGCTGACACTGTTGAATGCAGCTTTCAACTTGAGGTTTCCATCGAACACAGGTATCACGATGTGATGAAAGCTTTGCCAGTACCAGAGTACACACAACCAGAGGCTCATCTGAACCTGGCCTCCCATCTTCCCTCTTTCTTCATTCGACCTGACCTGGGTCCTCGCCTCTGCTGTGCTCACGGTACCCTCCCATTGCTGACTGTGCTCGTCTGGCATTTGTTATGCAATATGCTTCAAGAGACTTTTCTGTGTTTTTCAGGTGTTACATCATGTCCAGAGCAGGATTTTGGGACCAGTTGTCTACATGTTGAAATCTCAGATACCATGAGTATCCTGGTATATGTTGGGGTGGCCAAAGGAAATGGTGCCTTATCCAAATCAGGTACACGATGGTCTATTCTTAGTCACTCAATTGTTATTATTTTTCGATTGGTAGATCAAGTCTCTACCTCGAGTGAACGTCACAACTTCTGCTCTCAGGTCAGTAGCTACAGTAATCTGTGGCAGAGAGAGTAGGGTATGACCCTGAGTTTTTGTCATGTTTAACATGAACTTGTCTTGTTTAGAAGCAGAGATACTGTCAGTGAACATTTTGGCTTCTACAACATAGGCATTATATTGTATATAAGACATTACAAGTATGATACGACCTTTATAGTGGCTATCAAAGTGGCTATTTCGAATCAAAGTTGGACAACACTAGACTAGCAATGCACCTTTTATAACTTTCGAAATGCAATATTTATTTTAAACAAAGTCTTTGGATCAGGTCATATTGTCAGTCTTCCCAAAAATCACTGGTTTCCCTTTTTTCGCCCAGCGCTATGCTTCTGCCACGGCATCTTTTGGGAAAATCTCACTAGGTGGTTAGAACTCGACGAGCAGAGAATCTCTTTTAAAGTTGTATCAAGTGATCACATCTTTAAAAATGGCTATTTACATTTACATTTATGTATTTAGCAGATGCTTTTATCCAAAGCGACTTACATTGAGAGGAAACATCAAGCAGTTTGGTACAAAGTGGATGGATCAGTAGACATACACATAGAACACATTCGGGCTAGTACAGAAAGAGAATTCAAATCAGTGCTTCAGAGGTTTTTTTTTTATTTTTTATTTTTTTTAGTTAAGTTAGTAAGTATACGTGTATAAGTGCTATATACGGCTATACGTGTAGCTTTCCCTTGTATGCATGATCCAGAAACCTGTGTTTATTTTAAACTCTAAAACTACTCATTTTCTCTGCAAGGGGGAGTTAATCTGATTTAGTGGGTGTTTATAACGCATATCATTTTCTCAAGCCTCTTTGAGCCTCGCATAAATGAATATAGGATTACAAAAACATGCACATGTTACTAAAAAGACAACTTCTGGCATGTCGCTGATGGGGGGAAAAAAGTAAATGAGGTAGAACGGCAGATGTGAGCATGATTAGAGCGCTGCCATGACAGACAGAGAGAGGGCGCACATATGATTTCCTGATGAGGAGGGTGGCGTCATGGTTTTAGAGCCTATATGATGGAATTTATGAGGTAATTTTTTTAAAGTATGACTTGCTTCCATAGAGTTGGGGGGAGTCATTCTGCAGCCAGCCACAGGGTGGCGATCACTGCACTTTGGTTTCACTCAGCCGGCCACGTGAGACAATTTCATGTCAAACCACATTGAAATCACTTCTGGTCAAAATAATAATCTGCTGTCTGTCTCTTTAAATGATAATGAGGCTGCTGGCCCCACCCCTCTCTATCTCTAGATAAGTAGGTAAATTATATTATTAAGGAGTAGATACACATTGTAATTTTGTAATATGCAAGTTTCACATCATGTATTTTTAATCTGGATGATAAGTATTTTGGTAAAAGATTTTTCAGTTAATCTGCAGTTTTATGTACAATAGACTACTGTTTAAAAGCTGGGACTTAATGACCGAATATTCAGGTTAATGGTAATGAATGAACGGGATCCTATGATGATCTGAAGTCATACTTCGGCCATGTTTCAGATTTGATTGGTTTTAGAGGCATTAGAGAGTTTTGGTGATTAACTCTTGCCTTATTTGAACCATTTTAGGAAACTTGTTATTTTAATCTGAAGGCCCCTTTAAAGTAAGGAAAATGATGTGACCGCAATATAAGAATAAATATGTAGAGATATTCACCAGCACCACCATAGAAGTTACTGAGCACCAAGACTAAATTCCTGTTCTTTGTTTTTTTAATTGTTTGCACTAGATGTGTCAAAGCTTTTGGAGGAGGAGCTTCTGGATGACAGCGTGAGGAAAAGATTGAAAGACCCTGATGAGATACCAGGAGCTCTGTGGCACATTTACATGAGTAAAGACCTACAAAAGATCCAGGAGTTCTTACAAAAGGTATGCCACAGGTTGTTGAGGTAAAAGATATTTGTTATTAAAGGACGAGTTGTCTGATTTAATAATTAAAACATGTTGTACCACAAGGCTCAATCTTGGACCCAATTTTATTTTTCCTTTTTCCATTTTTTGAGTTTCCCATTGTCCTCTAAACCTCAATTGAGCCATTTCATTTGATGAGTAGATGATATTGATGTCTATGTGTGTTAAGGTTGATGCTGAGCAGCACAGTGAAACTGATCCAGATGGAGACTCCGACTCAGAGAGGGAAGGTGATGCTGACCCTCTGCGTGAGGGATGCTGGTATTTGAGTCCCAGCATGCGGAGAAAGTTACAGGAGGATTGTGGGGTAGAGAGTCACACGCTACTTCAGTTCCACGGAGATGCTGTAATTATTCCTGCTGGAGCTCTGCACCAGGTACGGCACCACACAGCTTCATTTCACCACATTTATCATAGGATAAGTAGTTGCAAATTTAATTTGATTGCCTAGATATGAATAGTTTTATTTTGAGTCTGAGGCCTTGTCCACACGCTCCAGTTTCTTTGAAAATGGGTATTTTTCTGCGCAGTTATGCTGTCAGTCCATGCTTAACCGACGCCGGCCAAGGTGAATCGTATTTGAACCGCTTCGCATCCGCTTTCTATGGAAACCCACTTCCACCAGGTTACAAATAAATGGTTTAAAAAGTACAAATTTTGACTTAGAAAGTTGAAATTTTGAAAGTCTCAAAAAGTCTCAAAATTTAGACTTTTTAAGGAAAAAATTTGACTTTTTAAGCCATTTGTTTTATTCAGCGGAAATGGGCTTCCATAGATTTCCGTGTAGACTCCGTGTTTTGCGTGGGGGGGGGGGTGGAGGGTGGAGTTTGTTGTTGTCACACTCATTTACTACTGTGTTTACAAACAGTGTATGCGGCTGGAGCGAGGACTTTGTTTCTGTTTATTCTGGTATTGAGGCTTACAGCATGTACAGGATTACATGCAGAGGTTTACTATTTGATCACATACAGTTTTTGCTCACACCATGCTGAATAATTATTTAAAAGGCCACTAAAAGATATATATATATATATATATCTGTGGTTGAGGTTTTTTTTTAAAACCTGCATTTAAAAAATAAATGGATTTAAAAAATATATTTTCAAATAAAGATGCATAAAAGCACAGCCAGAGTAACATTTCTTAGTGTAAGCCAAAGTAGCATGTTCTTGTTCCCCAGACAGCAGATTGAATTTAACAGTCTGTGTGAATTTTAAAAGAACCACCCCAAACCCCTGCCCCCATCATACCCACCCCCACAGAAACCATTTAGTTGTTCTAAGACCTTTACTGTGGAATTAGAAAAACACTGACATATTTATTGAAGCTATGACTAGTTCTGTGTATTTTAGGTGATGAATCTGCACAGTTGCATCCAGGTGAACGTGGACTTCGTATCTCCTGAACATGCACACAACTCATATTACCTGACCCAGGAGCTGCGGCCTCTCAGAGACCAAGTCAACTATGAAGACAAACTCCAGGTATGACCTTGACACTAACATGACCTGTTGTACCAACGCTCAGTGTTTCTCAGACACGTTCTTGAAGCCCCCTGCACAACGCATACTAGTGTCTTTAGCCTGGTACTATGTCTTGTCAGAGGAACATTTAAATATTTTTTTGTTACAAACATTACTTTTATCTCTATGTGGCACACAGACTTGTGTTATTTGTGTACATTCCATAAAAACAGCACTGTGCTCTCAACGGTGTGTGGTTTTTGTTATTCATGGTGGGGTTTCTGTCACATTCGCTGTGATGGAGGTGTCACAGATCTTGAGTGATGTCTACACTGAACCCACAAAGAGCTGAAACTGGAAATCAGTGCAAACACACAGGTGGCGAGTAGAGCCTAACCTTATCAAGGCATCAGTAAAAATCTGTGGTATAACTGTTTCAAACAAGTATTTCACCCAAATACTTCTCACTTGTCAAGTTGTTAACTCTCGCTGTCCCTTGTGAAGCTTTAGTTTAGTTTGTCATTCTTTTTGCTCATTTCTGTAATATTTCCATCCTATTTCATAAAAGGAAACAATCTTGCTGGTTTAGAAAACCATTTGAGTCACTTTTCCCTTTATGTACAGTGATAATGCCATTGTTTACTCTCCAGGTGAAGAACATTTTTTATCACTCTGTCAAAGATGCGATGGCCACACTGAAGCAGCATGAGAGCCTGAAACCAGAGCAGGTGAAACAGCAAGTGTCCTGACACTGTGTCTGCCAAAGCGCTGTCCAAACCCTAAAGTCTCTCTTGAGATTCAGACATCATGGTCTTCTCTTTGTTTGAACTTTCCCTAGAAGGAAGTGGGATGAGCTGTGGAGATATGGCAAACAATGTGCTGCAATTGCAGAAGCTTTGGATCACCTCAAGTAATGACTAAATACATTCAGGACCAGTTTTTCTTGAGATGTCCTTCCAAGGCTGAAGAGAACATAGCCACCCCAGCTCAAACACAGCACATCATTCCATCACATCAGCAGCTGTCGTGTCCCTGCAGCATTCAATTATTTACACTGTGGCTAATATTCACTGTGCGGATGGAGAATGTTAAAGACATTGCCTTTTATTCTGTTTGTTTAAAAACCATTGTGAAGGTTTCAGCTGAAATCTATGTAAATAGCAGAATATAGATATATATATATATATTAAAATGATTTTTTGCTGTATGTGTTGTTTGCTACTGGATGTACATTGAAGTTTAAGAGATGTTTTACATTTTCCATTAAAAATGGAATATGCACTTCATTTGCCTCTCCTGACGGTCATTACCTACTCCATTAATATCCATTCATCTGGGCATGCGCATTCCTAATTAGGTTCATAGAGCTCGGGGCGTACCAAGCTGATGTAGTATGTAGTGGGAACCCCATAATCATTCTTTTTCTCTGGAAAGTGATGATAACTGTCCTTCATTGACTGACTGCAGAAGTGATGGCCAAAATGGCCAAGTTTACAGCTTAAAACCAAGGGGCAACCTCCTTCATTCCCTCTCGGAGCATAATAGGAAGTGACTGGTGTTAAAATTGCCCAACTTTGGAGCGGAAAAAAAACAATTTTTCCACCCCTGGCTCCATTAATATTGTTGATTTAAATCTCTAGAATTGATCACTCCACTGGTGTAGTTTTTTGTAGTTTGTTTGTTTAAGATTTATTAAATATAACAATAATACAAAATATAATTAATTCAAAATTTCTCTACTCTTCAATGGAAGCTAGCTTCTTTTAGTTAATATTTAGCCAGTAAAATCGGCATTGGGCAATCAAGTTTAATTGCATAAGGGACAGAGCACCCTTTTGTCGTGCTCTGTCCCTTATGCAATCGAATCGTTAATTGATCGAATCGCTTTTGTTATATTTGCTTTATTATTTGTTTTTTGACGACTTTATACATGTTTTTGGAAACGGAAATGCGACTGCTGTGCGTATGACGCCATCTGGTGGAGACACAGGTTAACTCGCGCATGCGTGTTCGCGTGCATATATTTCGATCAGTTCAGTGATCGAAAACTTTATTTTAAACCCACGTATTTCATTAAGTAACGTTCAGCTCTTTTTTAATTCCTCAGATAAATCCTTTTTACAGCTGGATGGCTAGCTGAAATGTATAAAAATGTATAATAAAAGTAACGGCTTTTTAATATTATACACACTGCTGTGGTTTGTAAAGGGATTCTTGGAAATAAAACCTGTCATGAAAAAGTCACATATAAATTAATCAAAATTAAAAGCAAACGTGTATTTTGAACAGCAACCGTTTAGCGTGGCCCATTAAATAAAATAAATATCAATTGCATCAAAAAACTAAATACATATACGTAATATTAATTCATTCATCTTCCATAGTCCATTTCCTTTCGGGGTCACGGGGGTCTGCTGGGGCTCTCTGGTTGTACACCCTGGACAGGTCGCAAGTCCATCACAGTAAAATGTAATATAAATATATACGTTTTCTTCAAGGTCAACCAAGTTTGAACTTCATAATATCCACAATGAGAATAAAAAGCTTTCATATAATATCTCTACACATCGTAGCAATATAACACATGCTCATCCTGCCAATACCCTCTCTAAAACGAGTTCTGGTATAAGGGGCCTACTGATCATTCCTGGCCCAGGGAACAGTCATCGCTTAAAATTGAAATAAGCTGTTCGGTTCTCTTTTGTCTCCGAGCTCCACCTTTACTCCATGTCTTCAGGCTTCATGATGTCTCCCGGTCCAGCATTACCTCTCAAGTCTCCTCCATCCCCTGGCTCCACTTTTACTCGAATCTTATGGATCCACTTCCTCAGTCTCCATATCTCCTGGCTCCCCAGTTCATCATCTGGCTCTACTGTACCCAAGTCTCCTTCGTCTCCACTTTTAAATAATATATTTTATATAATATCTCCTGGCTCTACAGTTATGCTACATCATCTGACTCCATTGTACTTTTTCAGTCTCTTTCGTGTCTTAGTTCCATTTTTACTCATATCTTCTGGCTCCACAATTACACAACATCTTCTGGGTCCAATGTTATTTCCCAAGTCTCCTTTATCTCCTTCCTCCACTTTAAATCCATATCTTCTGGCTCAATTACCCCTCTTTTTTGGCTGCTTTGTCACTATATGCTGTTTTCAAATGTGTATAGAGATCCCTGATATACGACGGATCTATTGAGCTATTACTATTGTAATGCACACAGGAATCATTCAGGAACACAGGAATTGCAATCCACCTGTCTCTGCACGTCCCCTGATAAAAAAATCTCAACTAGATGGCCAAAATTAGCATACAAACTTTGATGTTGGGTCGAAAAAGGGCAGTTTTAAACTTAGCAACCAGAATCGTGCCAGTTTGGATGTTCTTGCAAAGTTTGGTGGCTGTTCCAATTGAATTTAATCACAAAGAACTATTTAGTCTGAAGATTTAAAGTGACCCAAGTTAAAGGGGAGTGCTAATGATGTATTTAAATGCACGGGGAGATGGAGAACTAAGCAAGGCACAGGTGAACATAATCAATGAAAGCACAAGAAACATAATGGACAGGATTATCTACAAAAAAAGCCTTTTCTTTTTTCTTTTCATTCTTTTCTGGTCAGATCTCTATTATTGATTTTGAGATCGAATGGCAGCTGTGATTGGTTGATTTATCTGTTAAATTGAATATGTAGCAGATGCAGTGCGGGGGGGGGGGGGGAGATTTTTTTGCCATTGGTTACTCAAACAATCATTTGTGAAATGCTTAGTAATGGCGGCATGATGAAAACCTGAACCGTCAAATTCAGGCAAATGCTACAATTTCTGAAACATTATAAAAATGCACCAGATGTCCTCAGATAGTCCACATGACGACAAATAAGAGTGGGGTGTTCAGCTGGACCTGGGGATTTTCCATCTAATGATCCCCAGTTGCTGTTCGCTCCACGCTGCTGCTTTCTGTCTTTGTTTCTCTCTGATGACATGGGCAACACCATCAAACTCCAGGGCTTTGGTCATCCATCTTCCTGCTCTTGCCTCCTACGCACGGCCAATTTTTTTGTGATGGGGGTTCACCAATCCCTGTGAAAAAAATGAGCCAAAACGGGAGATTTTTGTCCATGCGTGCATGGTTCGCATCCTTGTTTTGTTTATTTCTCCTTAAAACGTTTTTTAAATGCATCAGGTTGTTTAATATTGCTTTGTGGATTTTCTCATTATCACTGGATTTTATTAACAATAATTAAACAATAAAATGATATTTCACCAAACTACTTTATTTTGTAAATAAAAGTAAACAAGCATTTAAATTAAACTTTTACATTTTAAATGAATAGCATGTGCAATCTTTTATTAACTATATTTACTAGAAACTTTATTAGGTAATAAATACACCTAATAAACACACTAATATCCAATCAGCCAATCACGTGGCAGAAACTCAATGTATGGAGACATGGTCAAGGAGATCTGCTACAGTTCAGTTCTGAGCATCAGAATTGCAAAGAAATGGGTTTTAAGTGACTTCGAACGTGGCTTAGTTGGTGGTGCCAGACCGGCTGGTCTAAGTATTTCAGAAACGGGTGATCTACTGGCATTTACTCACACAACTATCTCTAGGCTTTGCAGAAAATGGTCCGAAAAAGAGAAAACCATGAATGTGAAAAGCTGAAAAAAATTGAATGTGCAGCCAACAAACCTGCAGCAACTATGCTATCATGAACCAAACGCTCTGAGGAATTTTTCCAGTACCTTGTTGAATCTATGCCACCAAGGATTAATGCAGTTCTGAAGGCAACCTGGTACTAGCAATGTGTACCTAATAAAGTGACCAGTGAGTGTCTGTTACATATATACTCCAATATCACATGTTCTACATCCAACCAGCAGACATGCTACAACAGTAAGGTACTAGGAAATATGTGCAGGAGACAATTGAACGACTGACAACACACCCACCTCCCACTGCAAATGTCTCAAAATGTTGTATGACCTGTTCAACTCCCTACCTCTCTTCCAGATATACAGTATAGCGCATTGGGGACTTTTACTTGGTCAGTGACTCATCCACTCGTATCATATATAACCATCTTTTCTATAGCACAGAAATGGCCCTATTGTTCGAGTACAATCCGGTAACCACAAAAACCACACCAGGCTTTAAGGAGTACTTGCAGATAAGGCCGAGTAATCCTTAAATATAATTTTAAGATCATACCCACACTTCTAAAGCTCCTGAATATATGATGTGATTTACTCTTGTTTCATCAGCTGTGAGGAGTATTTTTATCTAGAGATATAATCTCAGATCGCTGTCCTGGAACCATCAGGTCGAACAAGTTCATAACTTCTGCAGAATAATCGCCAAAACAAAATATTCCATTGGCACGGGTGGAGAAAATTCTCGAAATACTCTCCGAAGCGGTGGTGACTAACATATTTGCACAGGTCTTTCAGGTCTTTTTCTGGTCTTTTTTGCCATAGTTACCAATCCGAGAGCAGCCAGATGAAATGTAGTATTCAGTAAACTTTACTTTGAAACTCTGATGGCTACAGCAGGAGAATCTCTAGAGGAGAAAGACACCAGAGTGAGAGCTCACCTACGGAATCTTACGAAATAATCTTTTCTCGATCCCTTGATCTGTAAGTATTTTGTTATCAAGTATTTTGTTGCATTATGTGTGTAGTAGGGCTGTAATTGGGCCTAAAAAGAATTAAGCCTGAATTTCCCATCCCGAGAGGCCCTGTCGGTTTCGGGCAAAGATCTACAGTACATGATGCATTTCCATGAAAAGGATCTCAATAAATTAGAATGCTGCATTTTTGAGGGCCTGAATACACTCGAAAAAGTCACAGATTTTCACATTTCAAAACTGGTGAAAATTTGATTGTGGTTCAAAAAGTGGGTGTGGCAAATGCTTCTATAGCACCACCTAATGCATTTCTGGTTGTTGCGCTCTCGGTTTCTCATTCACAAACGAAATTTCCAAAATCGTCAGGAAGTTCGCTATTACATCAAAACCTCCAAAAACTACTTTTGCTAGAGTCATACTTAAACAAACTCCTCCTAGTGAATTTACCGGTCTTATTTTAAGGTGGAATTGCAGAGCTTCCTGACTATGTTACACAATGTGCGTAAGGCGGTCATCAGGAAGTTATTAACTCATTCATCTTAACTATCGTTTGGAGCTATAAATTTCTCAAAAAAAACAGCGAACTGAAGACATTCTGAAAGGAACTCCTAGACTTTAGCCAATGATGACTTTTGAATTGGGAAAAACAAACATGCACAGCCTCTTCACTTGCTTGTTGATCAGATCAATCTTTTTTTTGCAGATCCGTCACAATTTTTTTTCTTCAGA
Organism: Danionella cerebrum; assembly: GCA_007224835.1. NCBI lineage: Eukaryota > Metazoa > Chordata > Actinopteri > Cypriniformes > Danionidae > Danionella > Danionella cerebrum. Next base: position 456,460 of record SRMA01027219.1, read on the forward strand.
AAAAACTAGTTGGGTGAAGTTATTTTTCATCAAACATCTGTGTTTACTCTTTTTAAATTATAATGACAACATAACATAAACAAAGATTTACACACTCTGGTTCGTTTTTGAGTTATCATTCATATTTTGTGAAAAATGGTTGAAAGTTGAATATTTTGCCAGGGTCTTTAAACAAGTTACCACAGCTGTATGCCACACTTGCTGTCCACTCAAAAGAGCTGGCCTGACTTTGAACATGTACCCAATCTTCCAATAAAGCATGGCTCAACTTCAAAGTTTGGTTTATTTCTAAGTATTAATACTCTGTGATCTTGTTATTGGATCAATGACCAGATACACTATAAAAAACAGGTTCTATATAGAACCAAATCTGGTTCTTTAGCTTGTAATCATTGGGGAACCTATGATTATTTAACACTTCAAAGGTGCTATTGAGTGCTCTAACATTGAAAAGTACTATTTAGAAACAATCAAGAACCAAAAAGAGCTTAAGGGGTTCTTTATAGCAAAAAAGTGCCATATAGCACCTTCAATCCAGCAAAAAAAACAGCGAAGGACTGGTGAAGAACCACTGTAGAACCTTTTTTAAGAGTGTATAGAAGATGAATTAGTGGACACATTTTAGTACGTTTGCTTTTGAGGGCCTCTTACCTGTAATGTTACATTTAAATGACACATTTATTGTTTTCTTTATCTAGTGTTCAGTGGATGTGAACAAGGGGTCAGCTGCTGCATATTTCACCAATAAAAGTAGATCAAAAAGTGTGGTCCTGTTGTGGGTTCTCATCCTTGCCACCATCAGCTGTTTGCGAAGCCCCACCTCACAGAGTCCAAGAGTACGAGGGATCCCAAATCCGCCTCATTTCCACCACAGCTCCAACCCGAGGGAACAACAGCTCTGTCCCAAAGAAGAAACAACAGCTCCATCCCACGGAAGAACAACAGCAGCATCCCACGGAAGAAAGAAGAGCCTGGTCCTACAGTGAAGCTTTACGGACGGTAAACGAGAAGATCAGAAAAGACGAAACCCAGGTGGAGAAAAGATCTGGGGAAGCAAACTGAGGGTAAGTGTGAGCACTCACTACCGAACTGTGCAATGGTTTAGAAGATTTTTAATGGAGAGTAAGGGGATTTCTCAACTAGCATTTCTTCAGCGAATTGTCAATGAATGCAATATATCTCAAAAACATTCTTGTTCAACTTTACAATAATCAAGATAATCTTGTTAAGATGGGAACTTCTAAATATAATTATTCTGCTGGTATCATTGCGCAAAAACCTAACTTTTTTTTTTTTTTATAATGTGTTTATAATGCTCCATTAGCTTCCACCATTTTTAATTCATATCATCAATGTATAACGTAACAATGAACACATAATAGTAAACATTCAAAATACATGAAAAGGACAATAAAATTCTCAACACAGCACATTTGTTCAAATTAAAGTATTAAAATAACCCTGGTTAATATAAATATATGATTATCTCATGCAAATATATGATATTTCATCATTTAGAATGTTGCCAGATTTTCTAACACCTTGTGGTATCTTTTCCTTTCCATAGATGCTCTAAATGTAACAGAGATTTTATAGTAATTACGGATTAAGGATTAGATTATTACCCTCTAGATTTGTACTCTCATATCCATGTCTTTCTCTGGGATATTTCAATTGATTGGCTAAAAAGTCTTGGTGATGGTAAACCAACAATTCTTATTTTACCTGTAAATACTAGTAAAGCATACCAGATTATTATTAGTAAACCAGGAGAGCCTAATAAAGTAGTTCAAAATAATGATTTCCATACTTTATATGTTACCATGATAAAAGTATTCTTTTCAAGAATAAATGATTAAAATGTGTTCAATTATCTGGCAACCGCAGAAACCAATTCTGACTTCTCTCCATTTTCTTTAAAAGTAAATGTATGAAAGACTTAACAAAAAGCAAAACTGTCTCCGTTTCACCAAAAACAGTCAGACAAATGTTTCAAATGAATCTAAAGGGAGCAGCCCGGAAGGTAAAATGGATCCCAAAGCGTGTTATAAAAGAAGAATAATGAGTTTAGTTGCAATCAGAGAGTGACGTTTGATTAATCGTGGTGTGCAGGGGTCACAAACCCCCACGCAACAGCAAACAAAACGGCCTGTGAACCCGTCCCAACATGGCGCTGCGTGGGCGGCCCAGGCACAGGGGGCATAAGAGGGGCACAAACACCCCATCTCAATCATCCACCATCTGCCATGAGAGGAACACACCTGATAATGATATTCAAATACTTTATTGGAAGGAGCCATCGATGAGTCTAGCGTTCGGTAAATGTGACGCATCAGCATCGGTTTGATGCTATCTCTTGTAATCCACAGCTGCTCTGAACTTTTCCTGATGAAAGCAGCACTCACACAATGGCTGGAGATTTTTGGGTCTGTAGGCGTAAGACAAAGGAACAAACATTTGAGCTGCCCCCAACACTTCCGAGACTCAACAGATGCCTGGATTCAGAGAGAAACACGATGTTCATGTTTTACCAGACACCTAAATTCACCTTGATAAGCAACCAGCATGCATTGCTCTCCAGCACTGAAGCCTGAAAGAGAAGAAGATCTATGAAGAGTAGCCGTCTGACTTTGCCGTGGTGAAGCTTTGAAGACCCCATTCGTTCTTTTGCTCGACCTTTACAAATGTACATACATTACAAATTGCAGTAACATGGAAAATGTATCACTGACAAAGTTCTGTGTCTGTTCAGATTGATTAACTGAGCCCATCAAAACCTGAATCTCTGGAGCTGACCGACAACTGTAGCACGTGCTCTCCTGAGTAACAGTCATGTCTGAAACCCTTTAAGCAGTCTTTGTCTTTTATATATTATTGCATAAAACTGTGTAAAAGTTCTGTAATGCTCAGAGTACAACAGGTATTGCAGGCACAAACTACACAAATGTTTGTGCTGCCCCCTTGTGGGTGGATAATATTGCATATACTAATACAAACGTAAAACTTCATAAAGTAGTATGTATAAATTATGAAATTATTTTGCCCTATAAACACTCTGATGTGGGTGAGTATGTCACAGGGTCTTTTATTCGCCTGATAATGTTTTTATTAGTACCAACAGTCTCATGGTTCCAACATTGAGAGGAGCTGAAGTGTAACAGTGAACGAGTAACAGCATGCTTCTCTTTCAGCTGTCTTTTGTGTGTGAGAGAGAGAGAGAGACTTGAGATTAGTGGGATGCACAGTAGCTCAGTCTGTGAGTGGGCAAGAGTAAATGGGAGAGGAGAGAGAGTTTGAGTGAGTGAGAGCGCATGTATTCAAAGAAAGTATTTCTATCTCTCTATTTCGCTTTAACCCTTAGAAGTCTGGGGAATTTTTGAGCGTTTTTACTTCTTTACAATTTGCTCTAATTAACAAAAAATTACAACAAAAATCAAAAGTGTTTAGATAAACTACATTCTATATTGTTCCAAGCACTTTTTGTTCCATTGTGCTTTTTTGTGGCAGAACTTTGAAAAACACAAGCCATATCACAGTTTTTTGTACTTCCAATGGTTATACCTTCTTTTCAGCGCTAGCGCCTTCTTTTCGGCTTCTGTGAAATGAAATTGAAAGATGATTATGCATTTCTCATATTGTAATTCGAATTTCCTTGCAAAAGATGTGTCTTAACTCTTGTCATGTTTGTTTGAAACCAAAAATATGAAAACTAACAACCTTTTTTAAACCTACAAATTATATTTGATATCAAATTTAGACAATAGGTGGGTCATCTCATTCCTGCTTAAAACAACCGCTGTGATTGGTACATGCATTAGTGCATTCACAGACATCTAAGGGTTAATCTCCAGCAGAAAGCTATTGTAATGCTTTTTAATAGTAATGCTATTAAAAAATCTTAACGAGAATTTAAAATAATGGTCCGGAAAACTGATCAAAAAATGCATATTTTCAACACAACATCTAATAGAACATACATTTATTTGGAAAATTAAGTCAAAAAATATTTTCAGGCAAGATATTTGAAGTTAGAAAGTTGTATATGTATATATATATATATATATATATATATATATATGTGTGTGTATGTATGTATGTATGCGTGTGTGTGCGTGCGTGTGCGTGTGTAGTATGTATGTAGGTATATATATATATATATATATATATATATATTGTCCAATATGGTTCAAATGTAGATGTTTGATACAGTTCCGTTAAAAAGGGAAAAGTTATTATATGTATCCCTCTCATATTCAAGTCACTTTCCTAGCGCCCTGCTTTGACTTTTTTTTTGCGGTTCATCTCTGTGGGATTCGAGTATGGTCTTATTTTCCGCCCCTGGTTCCCCGGAAGCGCCCCATATAAGTCAAAAAGGCGTGTTAGAGATACCCGGATAACGTCCATGTATGGGGTGCACCGTAACCGGAATTCCTGATAATAACAACACGCCACAATTTCACTAACATACAGATAAACGCGCAACTCTAATCAAAGAGCTATCAAAACTATTTAAATGTGGAGTTAATGTATTCATTACAAAATGCGAACTTGTCACGAATATATCAGACTTTAAATAGTGACTGTGTCGTCACACGTAAAAAAAAGAGGAAAAAAGAAAAGCCCAACCCGTTTTTTTTTCTTCTGTACTGTCCTTGTATGGGCAGTGACGTCATGGGACATTGACAGGCTCGTATTAAAATGCATACTACGACATAAAGTTTCACTTATTGAGTGGCAGCACATGAAGTGCACGGAGGACCGCAGCGCACGTTCATCATGACACAACTTCAGTGATAAACTATCCAGATCACACACGCTTGAAAAAAACAACTTGTTGAAACAGCATCGAGGGCAATGATGACCGCCACCGTGGCTAGCGAGGATAAACTGAGCGAGTCGTTGGTTAATCTGATTCGCCTCTGCGCTTCGTCCTCCGCGGGCGCTCGGTTTGGGGATGCGGGAGTTTGTGAGCACCTCCCCGAGGCGTCGCAAGGTAAGATGAGATGCTCCAGGAGCTCGAGGACTGAGCAGGACCACTGAGCTCAAGATGTGTTTCAAGTTCTTGTTTGAAAGATGCTAGATTCAGTTAACCCTGTTTAAATGTATTACTTTTTTATTTCTAAAATACAATGTAATGTATAGATCTATTGTTACCTTTTAATGTATATTAGTGACTAAGTTCTTTTTCCATTCTTGAGTTGCAAACAAAACCTTTTTTTTGTGTGCGTGGCAACATTTTTTATTTCTTGCCCATTTTTCGGAAAATATGAATGACCTTTTCCCTATTCAAAGTTAGTGTTTGGGTGAAGCCAATTATTTTATTTTCGAATCATTTTGACAGACACTTTCCAAAAAAAACCCTGATCTTACATTTTGTATCTCCCTGATATTAATATTTTGTATCTTCTTTAACTCCTTCAGGTGAATCGAACACTGAGAGGTTCGCCGTGGACCAGGAGGACCTCAACCTGACAGAGCCCAATCGGTTTCCTCCACACAGTGGTGAACCACTCATCTACACTGGGAAGATCTCCATCGAAGGCCAGGGGAGCTGGAATCAGGAGGCACTCATAAACTCAATCAGTGCTGGGGTACTGGACAGGCCTCCATCCCTGGGAACTTTCTCCACAGACCTCCCAGCAGACTGCTCCAGGAAAGACCAAACTCTGCCCGACATGGAGCACATATACACTGGCGCACCTACGTATACCTGTAATACAGAGGGTTACCAGGACCCCTCTGTGTACCTGTCCACCACCTCATGCCCCATTACATACGCCCCTCCAGCATACTCAGCCCCAAAGCCAACCATGGATGGACCTCTCTTCTCCATTATTCCAGACTACGGTGGCTTCTATCAGGCCGGGGGCAGTCAACGAGACAACATGGGGGTCTTCCAGGAAATCAAGCCCTTCTCCTGCGCCCTGGAGTCCATCAGGGTGCCGCCTCCTTTGACTCCACTGAACACTATAAGAAATTTCACTCTGGCGTGTCCCATAGATGGCTCAAGGGTGCCTTTAGAGGGTACCAACCCTCAAAGTGTTCCACTCAGGCCAATATTGCGACCTCGGAAATACCCAAATCGTCCATGCAAGACTCCGGTCCATGAGCGACCTTACCCTTGTCCGGCAGAGGGGTGTGACCGGAGGTTTTCCCGCTCTGATGAGCTCACACGTCATGTCCGGATCCACACGGGGCACAAACCGTTCCAGTGCCGCATCTGCATGCGCAGCTTCAGCCGCAGTGACCACTTGACGACCCACATCCGCACTCATACGGGAGAGAAGCCCTTTTCTTGTGAGCTCTGTGGCAGAAAGTTTGCACGGAGTGATGAGCGGCGGAGGCATGCAAAAATCCACCAGAGACAGAAAGAGAGGGAAAGGAGGGCAAGCGCACAACCGCACACCTCCAGTGCCAGCGCAGGGTCAGCCGTGTGAACGGATGCTGCCAGAAACTGTGTTAAATGGGTTTGGAAGTTTACAATAGAACCGTCAACAATTCTAACATTGGAATGAAAGACATTTTAACTTGGAAAGTGTACACTGAGACTATTTTATTTTTGTATTATCGCCTTTTATTTAATGCCTTAAGACTAAACATAATGTTCAATGTCAGCAAAACGTCTGCTGGAAAACCATATTTAATTTTCATTGAATTTTTAACAGAATTTATTTGAGAAAAAGAGTTCAGATGCAAAACCCTCTAAATCCACCTGACACCTTCTTTCTTTTAAAAAAGGTACTTTCATCAGTTGTACTGAATGTACAAGTTCAAACCAATTAAATTCAGAGGTTTTTTATCATGCAAAAACCCTACAACGAGCCTACAACGAGTGAATGAAACTGGACACTTTCTGGCAGAATTCTGACACATAATGAAGGCAAGACGCCAAAATATAAAGCTTAAAAATAATTTGAAAGATTCACACTCCATAAACACAACAGCAGCACATTTATGTTAACAGTAACACAAACAATATACTGTTTTCACAGAATAACATGTTTATGAGAAAGTCAAATCACAGCTTGGCTGACATTATTGTGTTATTATTCATTTTATGAAGCAGAATCCTTTTCTATGAGATCCACGCACAGGACTGTTTTTCCCCGGATTCCTCCAATGAGTTCTATTCGATTGACACATAATTCTTAACTTTTTGCCAATGAGGTCTGAGGATGTTCTGATTCAAATTTGGTAAGAATCGAACTTATAGTCTGGGAGGAATTCGAAAGAGTAGGCTTTTTGACTTCAACCAATGTGGAGGACAAGAAATTTAGCTGAATGTGGTAAAATAGCATCCGTGTTCTTGCCATATAGTAAAGAACAGATTTTACCACTTTCTCATGTCAGGTACCACATTTGTTCATATATTTTTAACACAAGGTGAAGCTGCCACAAAACTTGTTGAAATGGCCAGACTCAACATGATGGTCAGAACATATTGAGACCAACATTATGATTTTATTATAAACTGATATGAAATTAAAAGACAATAAGCCAATTTTATACCTCCTGACCACTAGAGGACACTGTGTTGAAACTCGGTAGGCAATCTCCAGTCACATTTATAATAGCATATGTTAAAGCTAGCAAAAGTTACTACCATTTTTCTAAACGTAATTATAATATTTCGACCACTAGGTGGCACTACCACAAATCTGGTTGGAAACCTTACATACAAGCAAACTTTTATAAAGATATGTTGATGCGTTTGCAAAAAAATAAACTTTTGACTAAATCCAAGATTGCCAGCATTGAAATAGCAGGCTTAAAATGTACATGGTCCAACCCAGCATGAGGATCCAAATTTTTTGCAAAATGATGAGGCAAACAGACAAAAAGACACATACAGTGATGTGACAAAGTTAATTGGAATTCAATTTATTAGCATAAAAATAAGTATTCAATTTTGGACTACAGTTTTAGTTACAGGGTCCAGATTGGGTCAGATTACTCATAACGGCCAACTGCATCAGTGTGCCATATTTCAACACCTTCCTGCAAGTGGTTCATAGGGCTGCCATTGGTGGAATAGGGATAAACGGAACACAATAAGTGCCTGCACAGCTTCATTGTTTGGCCCCTAATATCATCAGTGTTGCTATAAAGTATATTGGAGTGCGTCATTTTACAGTTTAGTTAAAAAATGAAGTTTGCTTTATGTTTAGGTTCAATTCTGTCTGATCGGTCATCTGCTCTCAAAGGTTTGCGTTCCGTGGAATTTAGCACACTTTTGAATGGTAGTGAATAAGGAAAGCTCATGTAGTGTGTGCATAGCATTAGCCTATATTAGCATAAAGCTGTACGTTACAACTGTCATGTGATGTGATCTCTGATTGGTTCTTGTCACCATAAAACCAATCAAAGGGATTTGAAGGAATTGGCATTTAGCAGCTTTTTATATTGGCGTAAAGGTCACAATGTTTACATTTACTTCAAATGAACCTCGAGAACATGTGTTTGTCTAAAATATTAAGCTGCTTGACGACGGTACTACCATACAGACTTGAGAAGCATGTGACAGTTTTACCAGATGAAATGTACAATACTCACTGTCTGCACTCAAACTTAGCTTATGCTTAAGAGACATCAAATGCGAAACTCTCTATTCAGGTGTTACAGAAATATGGTTTATAGAAGTGTACACAACTACCATATAATCATCACAATCACTTAATAATTACCACAAATCATTAAACAATCTTCTCCCTTGACAGTTCCCATTAAACCTCACCATTACCATTAATTCCCAATTATACAACAGCAATGCGCAGTTTTTCAATAATCACCTCAGTGTTGAGACTTTAGAGAAGTAAACATGACAAAGTTTATCAACCAATCATAAATCTCTATACGAAGGCCTCCAAACTGCCAAAGGTTCCTCATATTATCAGGAATATTGCGCTCTTGCTGTGGTGTTGGCGACCCAGAGCAGAGAGGGGTGGAATCAGATGTAACTTAGGATCTTTTAAGGGTGTTTTACGAGATGAAATGTGTATTTTACAATACCGTTGACAAATGTACCATTAATTTGTGACAGATTTTTCAGATAGCCATGAAGAATCAGATGAACTTGTGGCATCTGATGTGAAATAAGGGACTGAGTTCACTTGCTTCTTTGCCAGTATGTGTTATTTTACCTCGAAGTGTGTTCTTTTGAAACAGCTTCTTTTTTTTGTACTAAGTATATTTTAGTTGTAATTAAATTGTAGTTAAGAACAACTTCAAATGTGTTTGGTGTTCTTTTGTGTTTAACTCGAACAACATCAAAGTTTGTACAAAACTTTGTAAACCCTTATGTCTGTATGGTTTTCTTAGCTTCAGGTTGCTATGCTAGACAGTCTGGTTGCTATGGAGGGTTCAGTGACATAATATAATGTCAATCTATGTAACATAATCCAACCGATATGCCTTTATCATTTACGAAAGCTAAGATGTAGTTAAGAAGATTTGTTTGCTGAGGTTATCGATTTAATTGTTAGGGAGCTTTCAGAGATGTTGTAATTTTTATTTAAATATTTATCATTTGCCATTTATTTTCCTAAGAGCCTAAAGTTCAAATACTTGCACAACGGTTGGTATTTTCTTGGACAGACTGATAACGTCCACAAGTATGATCAGTTTGAAGTTTTTATGAGGTTCTCAGTTTAAGTTACAACTTTAAAAAGTTTGACCTTATGTTAAGTTAATGCAAAAATGACCAGCATTCTCAGTGATTTCCAGGAATTCCTTTTCTTAGAACCAGTCTTAAAATAAATTTTAGTTTCTGTATAAATATTATACAGTTTTAGTGTTTTTTTTTTTTACAAAAAACAACATTAGAAGCTTAATGTTCTTAAAAGACATTAAACAAGGCTCAATAGACGTTTGTTTCAATTGGACTGTTGCAATTGTTCCTTTAAATCAATAGCATTTTTGTCATTTTTAAACTTTTATTTAGAAATACAATTGCTTTGGGGGTAAAATTCATTACGATCTTGCATTTCACAATTTTTCAATTTTAAATTTGTCCGCATAATTTATAATTGCATCACTGACCTTTTGTTTTCGAAAAATTCTTCCTGGCATGTCGAAGACAGGATTGTATAAAATAAAGAGAGGGAGAGCTTTGGCTAGAATGAAACCTGGGTCGGCGGTCTACTTGCCATGGGATAGTCTTAACAATAATTTCACCCTTAAATGACACTAAAACGTAAAGTTAATCTGCTCTTTTAAACAATGTGGCGAAATTCTCTGGACTCAAGTAGATATTTTTCTGTCTGAACTTTTAGAATTGTTTATAAATTGTTTTGATATGTTTTATAGTGAGTTTTATTATCTTGTCCTTTTTTTCTAAAGTGAAGGTCATTTAAAGAATTTGTTTCAGGTCGCATTTGAGACCAAATTGGGAAAAAAATGGATTTGGGTCAGATTGGGCTGCAGCCTGAACACAGAAATCACTGCAAAACAATCTTCTTGAGCAACTTTTAACTGTCAGAAAGCGCATCTGTATGAGGATTGATGATGGAAAAAGTCAGGTTTATCTAACTTGGCTGTTCAAGTCAAAAATCTGATCTAGGACCACATATGATTCTGTCACATTTGAACCAATACAAGTCTCATTTGGGCTAAACAATTAGACTTGGGCCACATTGGTCTGCAGTCTAAATGTAACCTAGGTGATGCCTGGCACTGTTGGTTCCACAAAAACATTTTCCAAAACCTTACCCCCAATCCATCCCTCTCTCACTTCAAATGTCCTGTTGAAACAATCATAAAATAAAAATGTCAGTGAGGAAAAAAAATGTATTCACCTTGAAAGGTTTCAACCCTTGTTAAATAAAAAAAAAATAGAAACGAAGTTCCTCACAAAAGTACATGGCTTCCAGCAGCAGATTCAGTCCACTTTTAAAAAATGTTTTGTTCAACATCCTCAACCACTGAAGTTGATGAACTTTACATTCAGTCGTTTGTAGCAGTCAGGTCGCCAAGTTTGTGTCAATACACAAACTTCACCATTGGATTTTAATCAAATGCATGCAACACTCCTCGAAAGGAAAGACAATCAATTTCTGATCCCATAATGGGAAGTCTATTCCCACCCAACTGAAAGTTGAGCTGGAGGGAACTTTGACCTGGCACAACACATCAGGAGATGTGACCCTAGCAACCAGATTGGAGAGGTCTAAACTTGTGCTTTTAGAAAAATCAATAAAAAGCCAAGTTGAATTTGTGTACAATGTAGACATTTTCACATTCACATTTTAAACAATGGACTTCTTAAACAAGGCTGCCTTGTGTGTGGATTCATGATGGAGGCATCCACTACAATATCAGATTGCTAATGTGTCTGCTCCAGGAGCAAAGATCTGACATCCATAAATAATCAACGCTTTAGTAGAAAAACAACTATTCATTAACCACTAGGCAGCATCCCACAAATACCTTAGCTCTCCAACAGGGGGATTCTCTGGGTTCTTTCTTTCCCCGTGCTCAGGACTCTTCCTCAGGCAGGTCGGCAAATACACGATGTGACACTAAGTCTACATTTCTACCCAAGTGTAATCTTAAAATTGTTTATTAGATTTTTCATTTAATCATGCTAAATTAATTAAATTATGGGTAGTGACATTTGGATGACTGACTACACCCAATCTGAGTCTCCAAAACTGTGATCAAAATCACACAGGTGACATCATGGACACTATGTCCATAGTTATGAATTCACATGCAGTTCTGTGCAAAACTATGTGTCAGAAAATGCACAAAAAAAAAGAAATAATTCTTACAAAAACACCTGCCTAAAACGTTTGTAGTTTGCATACAGATGCTCTTCATTTATTTAGACTATCATGAAAGAGTATGTTTAAGTAATTCCACTGAAATTTGTGTAACGTATATATTCATCCCACACAGACTGATGTATTTGAAGTGGTTTGAATCCTGACCCCAAAATGTCAAGTTTCTTTTGGAACCTGTCTGAATTGGCAAACCCTGGTTACCCCAACCCTTATGTCTTGTTGGGGATGTTTCCAGCAACCCCCAGGGTGATTTTGAGTCTAAATTTGGACACAACCTTTTCTGTTTCATCAAATTAAAAGATTCTGAAACAATTTTACACATATTTTAAGGAAATGCTTTGAAATTTTCCAAAAACTCAAAAACGTACTGTGGGCAAATTTACTACCCTTTTGTGTTGTTTGTGGCTCTTAACAGCAAATAAATTAAACTGTTGTAAAAATCTATCAGATCAACATTTTTGCATAGATCTCTTTAACCTCAGCCGTAATCAAAATTACAGGTTTTTTTTATTCAGGATTTTTACCATTAAATAGCAAAGATACTGATTTCGAAAAAAAAAAAAAAACTTTTTCAAAATGAAAAATGATTGTGACCTGGATTAATGATTCAAAATAGTGGTCAACAGTAAAAATCTCTAATTTTACCTCTTCCCAATGACCACCAACAATCAAGAATGCATGATTATTTTGTGTCAGGGCTATGCAATTGAAAAAGATCATTATAACGGAGGACAATGGGAAAAAATAAAATACTGGTGGTACCCAAAAATACATTTTATATACATAAATTTATAAAATAAATCTTTGACATGCCCAAGACTGGGATAAAATGTATTATAAAATCCAAGCTACAATCTTTTTTCATATGAAAAAATATTGTTTTTTCGAAATCAGTGACATTATGTAAGAACTTGGAAATTAAAGGGTAAAATTTCTGGATGAAAAAAAAGGAAGTTATTATTTTGAGCTGAAGATTCACCCATTAATGTATTTTTGAGTTTTGGGAAAATTTCAAAGCATTTTCTTGATCAATTTAGACCCAAAATCACCCTGGAGGTGCTGACTACCACGAACAACATGAAAGGGTGGTGAATTTGAACAATGTACAAGGGTTAAATAGGATCCAATCATTGAGGCGTGGAAGAAAATAACAAACAAGACCAGTATCAACTTGAAATACATTTTGTCATGTATTAATTCTTTATTTTTACATTCAACTATTTTATTCGTCAAGGTCCCTGTTGATAGCTTTGGAGATCTCAGGAGCATTTAAAGAAAACAAGTCCAGTGTCAGTTCCTGAGCATAATCCGTTAATTTGAGTTCATCTCAACCCAAATCTTGCACATACTACAAAATAAATTAAATAAGAATCACATGCAAATAATCGCAGAAATCCAGGCACGTAGCAATGAAGAGAATCCTGGTTCCTGTTATAATCAGGATGCACACATTAGTCATTCATACACAACATTTAAAGTCTGTATTGCAAATCCTTATTCCACTCAAAGGGTCACTGTAGGCCCTGGGTAGGGTTCCCCCCCACACCAGAACTCATTGGGCTGGGGTATTTCCAGGAGCCACACGTCCCCCTGTACCTGCTCGGCACCCCGCAGAACCTTGTAATAATGGCAGTCTCTGCCCTCGTCGGGGTCATAGGGGGGAGCTAGGATGTCCAGGAAAGCCGTGGGTCCGTCCACCGCGTCTATTTGGTGGATATTGTCCCTCTGGGGAGACAGCACGCACGGGCCGCTCTCGTCGGTGTACTCCCCGACTGATTTAAGCACGGAGGGGCGCAAGGAACTCCTCTGGAAGGGCATCAGAGGGGGGTTGAACTGCACACCACTGGCACAGTCACGTGGTTTGTCCAACCTGTCGAAACAACTGATTCGCAACTTGCCGTAAATCACCTTCAGCATGCCATGCATCCCCGGATGATCATGCAGGGGTATAGAAGCCCCGGTTTTCAGCAGGAACACCCCCATGCTGAAAGAGTCGGTCTCGCAGATGTGCATGTACGTGACGGGCGGCGCGACGCGCTGGAGAGGCGACGGAGACGCCACGGTCTCCACGGACCGGGGCACAATCCTCAAATCCGAGGCTCTGACCTCCTCCAGGAGACTTTTCAGCTTGCTCTGACTTTCCAAAAACGCTTTGCTTTGCTCACCGACAACAGCCGGGTTGCGGAAAGTCGCGAGAGCTTGTTTGGCGATTTTCTGGACAATTGAAGTCATGTTCTCCCGTGACATCATCATCATCACGCAAGTGTCCAGCGGATTCAGACTCCCGCGTTTTGATTCGCTTCTTCGGGGTTGCAAACCGAGTTTCAGACCATTGGCACCGACCCGGGTTAAATTCTGTTTTGGGAGTCTCGTTGGGTCAGATCAATTCAGTCCATGACTACTCCATTCACAAGCTCCCAGTTCACACGTACGCTATGTCAACAAACACCATACGTCACACAGGGAATTGTGGGAAATGTAGTTTCGTTGTTTTGCGTTGTGGTGCGTTATTTGTTCTTGAATAAGAAAGTGTACTTGAATGCCATTTAATCCACATATAAAAAAGTTTGCTTTGTAAACTAAACTACGGTGACTCATTGTTTAAAATGACGAAATACGGCATAATTTTATTGCAAAATGTCTCTTTTAACTACTGTGAAAAATATGTGTGTGGCAGCAATGAGTCACCGTAATTTGCATGGAGCGAAAATACTGCATTAACATTTGGCAAATGTATACCAAAATAGCAAAAAAGTCATTGTATTGGAGTATTGCCTCTCAAAATCTGAATTTGCATTTGGTATTGGTATTGTTAAAAGTATGAAACTATTTCCTCCAGCTCAATTTATTAATGCAGGATTTTCACCAAGTACACAGTGCTAAGCATATATGAGTACCCCCCACTACATTTTCAGAAAACCTTTAGTTTCCTTTCAGTATTAGACGCAATACTATAAAATACACAAATGATTGAATTTCCTAATAAATTCATTGAAGACCATTTCGCAAAAAAACGAGTACATCCCAATTATAGTCTTAAAAGAAACACTTAAGACTGCAAACTTCTAATTAGCAGGTCTTCAACCACATGTGAATCTAATTATTCATTTAAGTGGTAACCAGCAAATCGGTCACTATAAAAGAGCATTACTTAACAAAGAAAAGAACTTTGCATCTTGTGCTGTCAGCCATGGCTCCCATGGAAGAGAAATGCCACAAAAAAATGAAAAGGAAATGATTTCTATATATACAAAAAGGCGAGGTCTACAAGAAGATAAGCAAAGCTTTACAAAACAGTCAACATACTGTAGCAGAAGTGATACAAAAATGTAAGAACGATGGAAGTGCCACCATCTCACAGGGAGATTCAGGCCGTCCACGGAAGTTAACATCTTGACAAGAGTGGCTTGCATGCTGAAAAAGATCCAGACTACTTGAAATCTATACTCAGAGTCTGGAGTGATGAGACAAAGACCACGGTACTAATGGTTTTAAAACTGTATGGCGTACTAAAAGTGAGGACTTTAAAGAAAAGTGCTCTATACTGAAGATGCTGCACTTTTTCAACACGACAATGATCCAAAGCAGACATCTAAAGCTACTGCTACATTTCTGAAGAACAGCATGAAGGTAATTGAATGGCCAAGTATGTCTCTAGATATGAACTCTGTTGCTTGGGGTACATGTAAACCGCGATACGTAAACTTGTATGCACAATTGTATTACTGTTGTTTTACATTTCCTATCTCTTGTTAAGGGTTAAAATTACAAAAGTTTGAGATCGGTTTGAAACGGTTCATAATATTTCTGCATGATACGTTCTGAAACATTTCCAGTTGTTAGCTAAAGCTAAGAAAAAAAAATCTAAACACTGTCTGACACCTACATAATTCTGAGGGGAACTTGCATAATAGTGTACGCCTACATTCCGTAAATTTGACTGCACCAAACATGGCTATATCCATGCTGCACTGAAATGTTTTACATTTTAAACAAATGTTAAAAATGATTGGGAAAGAAATGAATCATTCGATGGTTCATACAATGAGCTTTATTTGGTTCAAATAAAACATCAAAGGAAATGGTTTGGGAGGAACCTCAGGCCAGAATGCCATAAATGATTTCTAATGCCGCAATCCTTTTCCTGGGACTTCCTGGTCATAGCTAACATAGCTCCTAATGAAATGTGAAACGTTGTCTATCAAATTATTATCTTTAATAGGAAAGAGTCGATGAAACAAACCATCATTAATTGAATCTTTAAGGTGGTGTGTGCAAGTGTGAAACACATTAATTTATTAAAGAAAAGATCCGTTTCCAGTTTATTTGGACCTCTTTCTTCAAATCACAACCAGTAAGTACAACGATAACAGTTGCTTTACTTTTCTCTGTAACATGAAAAATGTGTGTGTAACATTATAAATAACCATCTTTACAGAATGCATAATGCAAATTAGGGGTTTTAACTCCTGACTTAGTTGCAAAACTAAACATTTTGTAGTAAAATTAAAATCCAATAAAAAAATTAAAGCTGCAAGTAGCAATGTCGCATCATGCGATCTCATCATCGTTCGATGGCTGCCGTGTGCACATAATTAAACAAAGTCAAAAAAGCTGCACAATTTACCACTAAGTTTACATTATGGAATAAACACAATCTCTAGGATTTGTTACATTAGGCCTGGAATTCTTTGGGTCCCCCAGTTTTCCAAGTTTTGAAACATCACCTTCAAACACGGCCAGTCATGATCTTTTTAGACAGAAAAATGATATTTCATGATGCCAGTAGGTGGTGCTATAACTGACAGTGTAGGTTGTTATTTAGCTGCATGCAGACATGGACTCTTAACATGCATGGCAAATTTGAAACGTATAAGACATTGCATGGATGAGATGTTAACAACTTCCTGTTCATGGCAAAATTTGTCATTTTGGAGGATTTGACTTCCTATTAATTTTGGAAACAATCTACACGTGTGCCGAATTTCATTTTCCTATAACAAACTCTCAGCATACCATGAGCTCTAGAGCCATTTTGCCACACCTACTTTTTTGAACCCTGATCAGACGTACAATTTTCACCAGTTCTGACGAGTGTGAAATTCTATGACCTAGACCCTAAAAATGCATGAAAGCTACTAAACAATAAGGCTCTGAGCAATTACAATAGGGTTTGAGACCTAATAAATGCTTATCATGATACAATTAGAATATTTTGACCTTGCATGTGTGTCAACCTGTTGCTGAAGACTCCCAAAACCAAATGACAAACCTTTCCTAATCATAAGAGTATGCAAAGTATGCTCAAACACACTCAACATCTGAATTCTATGAGGCAAACGAATACTTTAGGCATTATACTAAATGTTATATACAATCACTTTTTATTTGTTAAATAAATAAATGACTATTTCATCATCAAACTCAGTGGTAATCAAACTACATGTGGTTCTGGCTGAGCTCATGCGGGTTTTAATATTTTTATTCATAAAAAGTCTTGTGGACACTCTAGTCATGTGGTTACGTTGTAGTTCTCCCACACTTTGACCAAGTGTACGTGGGCATAGACATGAGAACAGAGCCTGTAAAAGCTAAATCTGTGCCACAGGAACCAACACCACCGCCCACTCCAGTCCTCTGAGCGTGACTCACAACATGAATGTGAGGAAACATTTGTGATGATGACACAGGGACATTCTAGCGTGTCATCGGAACTCAACCATACCTTAATAAACAGAATCACACACACACACACGAACAAGTGGGTTTCCAATAAAAGGATCCGGTTGTTGGTCACTTAACTGTGCTTTTCCCAAAAAACATGCATTGGGTTAATTGAATATTCTAAAGACCCCTGATGTGTGCGTGAGTTGCCCTGTGACTGGTGACCTATACATGGTGTGCCCACACCTCTCGCCCGAGTTGAGCTGGAGTGCACCAGATGAGATTGATTGTAAGTGTCTTTATAATTGCATTACAGCAGTTCACACAGAAATCTCAGCAGAAAAGTCATTTTAATCACATTCAGAAGTAGTACATCTACCATGAACCATCACCCCTTAAGAAATGGTGATTTTACAGCCTGGATGGAGAGTGATGCTCAACTTGTTGCCTCAGAATTTCACACAGGAGTTTCATTAGGTTCAGATCAGGAAACATACTACAATCCCTTCAAACTTGTTCTTCTTCAAAAAGGCAGCAGCAGCCTTAGATGTGTGTTTTGGATCATTCTCGTGTTGGGAAAAGTGCACAGAGTGCTGGCAGCATCTTCTCCTTCAGTATAGAGGAGTACATTGTTGGTGTGATGCCATCAACAAATGCAGCTCCCGAACACCAGCAGCACTTATGCAGCCCCACATAATGGCATTGCCACCACCATATTTCACTGTAGGTACCAGGCATTTGTCTTTGAAATCCTGTTTTCCTAGCTTTCATCTTTTTTTAGTATGGGCCAGAGGGATTTGGTAAATTGGGATCTTCCTTCATGGAGGATACCCATGCATGCTATTCCACCCTGGGGGGCCCCATATGGTGTCACAAGAAACGGTCACTCCAGTTTTCTACTGCTTTTCTCCAAACCTTCTCATCATAAGACTCTCCAGTTGAGATGTGGACGGCCTGAATGTCTCTCTAAAATAGGTGCACATCCATCTTTCTTACATTTTTAGATAACTTTTTCTACAGTATTTTGATTGATATGTAAAGCTTTGCAGATATTTTTGTAGCTCTCTCCTTTTTGTGTAAAGAAATAATTCTTTCTCAGATTTTGAGCCATTTTTCTTCCATGGGGAGCAATAGATGACAGCATGAGTTGGGAAGGGCTTTTCTTCGTTTAGTAATGCCCTTTTATAATCACCTGTCTGCTGGACACCTCTTAAATGAATAATTAGATTTACATGTGGTTGAAGGCCTGTTATTCTCTTTTCTTTTAAGACCATTTACATGAGCTTGAATGAATTTGTTAGGAAAATTACTTTTTTGTGTGTGTGCAGATCTTGTTTGCAATTAATAGCCCACACTTGTGGAAGTATTTTGTAGCATAGTATCTCATAGAACATTTGGAAACTAAAGATTTTCTGACAAATGTAATGAGCACTGTATTTCTCACATAATTAAATTTCTTATTGTTTTACCAGCTACTGTACATACTATGGAGGTAGATGCAGGATGTGTTTTAAATGTAACAATATAAATAAAAAGAACAACTTCTTATGATTCTTGATGCCAGTAAACAAGTGATTATGGGCTGAGACCTCTGATGCTTACTTACATAGACAACATGCGTTTAATTGTGACCAAGACCCTTTACTGGTTCTCTTTCTCCCCAACAACTTTCTCTACAATGTTGTCTAAAGAATTATAAATCCCTGGAGGTTCTTATTAAACTAATAATAAACACTTCGGCTCTGTCTCTATATGGAATATTGCTGATTTTCATTGGTAAAAAAAAACCCCAGAATAACAAACATTAAGAGTACCCTCTAGTGTTCATTCTCTGTATTACAGAAATAAATCACCAAAATCAAAAATAATAATGCTTTTAAACTTAGAAAAAGTAAATTTAGGTCTCAATGATGCAATAGTCACAATAACACACGCACAGCAGTCGAAGTATTGATAATTTAGGCTTTAATGAATCTCCTAATCACATTTCTATGTTTGAGAACATTACATACTGCAGAAAATATAGCGTGAGATGTCAAGTGTTCTCACACGTCTAATACCGAACACAACGTTTCAAGAGAAAGGCACAAACATTCAGGTATAAAGTCAAGAAAAAACTGAAACAAATGTGGCACATCAAATTATTCTCAAAGTACAGAGCAACAACAAACTAAAGCATCTTACTAAACCTGATTGTCACTTCTATAAGGAGATCTCTTCAATTATAGGGTCCAACCTCATTCACAGAACTCATTGTTGAAACCCCTTCACACAGTATTTCCCAAGTTTCAGAAAAAAAAAAACATTTATTCTGAAATAAGACCTTGATTCACACAACCACCAACAAAATAGACCCATCTGTTAATTTAGAATGTATGGAATGGAAAGCTTGTTCAAAGTTTAACTTTATGCAAACGAGAATTTAATTTGCAATAAGAATTTGGTTTCTACAAAAGCTTCATTGTTTAGATTCACACAAATATTCAGATGGCTTTTCATTAACGTTGAGGAAATATTGATGCAATATTTTGTCCTTCTCCCGTCGTCAAAAGAGCCAGCTTTCATAGATTGTTTTTGTAAAAAATGAATCTGATGCGTAAGTGCAATTTTTTTTTTTAATTGGCACCCTTCATTCAGTCAGATGTGTGATGTCCCGTTGATGCCCATGGTTTCCGATCGAGTTGTGGTGTTGCCGAATATTTGGTTCGGTGTGTAAAGGCCTATATTCATTTCCAAGCAGAATGAAAGTGAAACAACTCATTAAAGAAGCAGCAAAAGATGAACGATATAAAACAAATTTCTCCTTTTATTTTCCAACACTCATTCCATGTTAACCAGGAAAGCCTATCCTTTCATCATTGTGGACTCTTCCCCAAGATCTACAGAAGCAATGTCAGTGTTTCATGGGTGTTCCCCAGGCTCCATCAATGTGGAAGAGTAGTAGCTCCCCTCAGAGCTCCTCCAGACTCACAGATATTCTCATCCTGAGCACATAACCCTGTAGAGAAATCTCCTTTCAGCCGCCTAAATCCAAAGTATTTTCCTTTCAGTCGCTACCCAAAGCTCAAGGCTATAGTTAAGAGTAGGAACAAAGATCGAAAGTGTTGCCTTCAAGATGTAAAAAACTATTAAATGAACTGAATTACTGCAGGCCCTACTCCATCCTACTTCCTGAAGCGAACTTAACGAGGTGGAGGTGTTTGAGAGCCTGGGCTAATTGCACCTGTTATGATCTTTCTTCGCAAATGAAGAATAAGATTGGTCTAAAAACTCCTAATGACGAATGTAAGAGCAAGGCTAGCTATGTCTGAGTACGAAAAACCTTACTGAGTACTGGCGATGGCATATATGGGGGGGTGGGTGCAATTTGGCATGCTAAATACTTGGAGCTGTCGACAAGTCAGAGTCAATGTGTTTGACTGGAAATAACGTCTGTGATTACCTCCAGCCAATGCGAGAGCAGCATCCTAGGCAATGTGAAGTTGCGGAGGAGATACGAAAGGCATAGACAGCAATATAAACAACTGTTTTGCTTCAATATTTTCTGTTTATTTGTACCCAAGAAATGAAATAAATCTTGCATGCTCCATTTTTTGATAATAATCCTGCACTTCGTTTGGCACATGACCTTGCGCTGTTCTCTGTTTGTTTGCTAGACACAGACATAAGAACACAAAGTTCTCTGCGACTCTTTCTAAAGTCATGCTAGAAGAAGAAGTGTGAAAGGATCTGCGACACGACTGCTCTGAAAATCATGCAATCTGAACCCAGCTCTTGTGAACAAGAACCCAAGATACTCCACCACAGGGGGCAGAATCACTCCACCAACTTGGAGGGAGCACTTTCCACCGGTTTCCAACTAATAACGTGGCAGTACAGATTCAGTTTTATATATTTTACTTTAAACTGAAAATAGTTTATACTTTATACTGTTGAACAAATTAAAAAGACAGATTGCTTGAATATTATGCTAACACGTATGCCAATAAGTGTTTGAAATGTTGAATATTCGTCCGGAAGTAATGATGTGAATAAGGTTGAGCCCTGAAATTCAAGAGACTTCTTCAAATGTCAGTTGAACACTTCTGTAAATGCTCCTCCCATCCCAAAAATATACCCACATAGAGCACAAGCCACGAGAAAAAGCTTTATAGCATGCAAACTCACAATACCCGCCATCACTGATGGATGTGAACTAGCTTAAGCTCAAACAGCACTACAGTACTTTAGATTTCCTTCTACCGCAAGAGAATACACCATAAACACTGATACAGAAACAAAACAAGATTCTAATCACATCAGGTCTAAACGGAGCACGACATGATCTGATCGATGAAAAGATAACAAGATTTAAAACAAGATCCATAAATATTTGCTTCTATACGTTTTATAACTCAAGTGCTGGGTGTGGTTCATTTAACGGCATACATTTCCTGTTTTTCTGGCTGCATCTGGTGGAATCAGATTGAGAATTTAAATTGGACAAAATAAGAAGCCTGAGCTACAATGCTAGTGAACAATAGCCTTATTTTCTGCCAAGACTGGTATCAGGTGAATTCTATAGTGGTTGTTATTGACCAGAGACGTGGGATCAAGACCATACCATGCATGAGTTGTCAGCCAATGATTGGAAGTGTTGAAGTCACACGTCTATGATTGTGATGCTGACAAGGAAGTAGCATGATGCAAGCCTGAAATTGGATTTCAGTTGCAGAAAAAAAATTATCCTCCATTTATTTTTTTTACATTCTCAAAGTAATTAATCACACAAAAGCTTTCAAATGTTGGCTGGATTAATGTAATGGAGGTACCATCCCTGTGCTTGCCATTTATCAACATTAACCAAACATTCCAAAGAACTGCGATTGGTAAAGGTAGTTATTACTGAAAGAAATCATGCTTTAAATAAAAAAAATACACCTTTTATAAAGATGCCTGCATTTTAGAAAAAAAATAACATGAAACCAACTGGGCTTGAGCTGAAGGACACTTATAAAATAAAGAATTTTAGTATTGAAAGAGTCAAGAAAGTGCTTGATATTTAAAAAAATTTAAGTATGCTTTTGTTTGTTTTAAAAGCTTTTGTGGGTTTATTCTCAATTAGCATTGGAAATGCAAATATCCTCTTGAGGAGATGATGTCAGGATGGTGATGTCCACATCCATTCAACTGGACCTTTATGAACATTAGAGCTTTTGTAAAAATCCAGCTCAAACCCTTTAAATAAAAAAAGAACTTAAGCTGACTTTTCTTTACCTTTCCCATCCAAGCTCATGAAGGCAAGAATTTGTACCAAAAGAATGCAGCGCCACTGTTTAAAACACACCAGCACCTTCCATAGAAAGACACCTATTCCATAGAAAAGTTAACTATTTTAATATTTGCTACATACAGACTGTTCTTGATGAAAGTGCTGTGGCACAGTATTCAGCGTGTCCGTCATAGATTTGAATGTCCTCTGTTTCAGTGACGCACATGATTTTCTAACAGTACAAATAACAAGAGCATGAATGACTATTGACTGAGTTCTGGTTCCATATAATGCAAGCATTTTTTTACATAGCAGCTACTTCTACTTAAAGGGCAGTGTAACCACATGTGCTCCTCCACATTCAAGTACTTTACAAATGAACCATAGTCACTTTAAAAGTGAAAGCTGCTGTTTATGAGATTTCATTTACACAGTGGGATCCATAAGGTCCATACTACTACTCATTTGAAACCTTTTTGTTGAATTTAAATTACTAAATTTAAATGTTAGAAAACCTTTTTAAGAAAAAACATTTTACCGCATTTTGCAACAAATTATCATTTTTTCTGGTAGTAATAATTTCAACGTTTTGTAGAAAAACTACATTTTATTGTTCACAGGCACCATCTTTGTCAAAAATATTAATCTTAACTTTAAAAGCCACTTGAGTTTTTTTTCTTTTTAAACTAAAGTAAAGCAACACTTCTACAAACAAGTTATCAATTATTCTATTCAAGAGTGGCACATGGACTTCATTTATAATTAAAGGCAACTTCATAATGTTTTTTTGTGCTTTTTCAAAACTGATGTTGATTGATTCAGTTGTTGCCAGCGAGCATTTGGTATTAAATTGACCTTTGATTTAAAACCTTAACCACCCCAATTTTTTTTGTCCATAATATATTATAACCCAAGCTTTTCTAACAGCTAACATTGAACCCGGCTCAAATCAGATGAGCACCAAATTGGCTGATTACAGACAGGAAGTATTACTGTTTTTCATGGGCTCATGAATAAAACATGTTTTTAAATGCATCTTAAAAACTAAAGGTTAATTGTAGCATTAACAAGTAAATAGAATGTTATAAATGTAGTCTCAGACCTTTGGACTCCACCGTGAAATTTGAAAACTCATTGCAGTAGAGTTTTACATCCTTTTACTTTATGTGAATTCCAGTCCCTAAAGCTAATACCCATCTGACATTCGGCGCAGACACCAGTCATCACAGCGGCGCCCCACTGCAGACCCCCGAGACTGACCCCGTCTTAAAAACAACTGACGCTCTTTATTCCCTTCAAGATGCTCTTCTGAAGACCTGGAGGAAAAACACAGTAAGGTCAGGGATATTCTTCTACTCTTTACTGTATGTTTTACACTGATATTATCGAACAAATCTAAGCTAGATGTATTTTTTGTGAACTGTGTACAGCCAGAGACTTCCAAAGAATTTGTTAAAGGCATCAATGGTTTGTTTCTCAAGTATCTCTGTAAACAAAGTTGTGAAAGTCTACAACCCCTTGAGGACAATCACTGTGTTGCTTTATTGTGATCATCTCTTTACATTTTGACATGTACTGTGAGCAGCGTTCTCAGACGCTTCAGGAGAAATGTGTATTTTATTTTCCTCAAAAATGAAAAGTTATTTAGAACAAAAGACAGCTTCCTGTCTTCATTACAAGTACAATAAACAGGTCATGAAGTATGGAAAGATTGGGGCTCTGCTGGTTCCAGATGCATCCCACAGATTAGACAGAAAAACTTGATTCAGAAACATTCTCTAGCTGAAACTCAAACCAGAAAGGACATCACTTTTTCTTGAAAGTAAAAGCATTACCTGCTCTCTGATATTCTTTGTGAAGCATGTTCTGTCTGCAAAGGCACCTGGGTGAATGAAAAAACAGTGAAATGTACTAATTGATGCGTTTAAATGCAATTCAAACATTAAAATTCAGTTACCTCTTTGTTTGTTGCAATACACTACAACCATTCTCTATTTAGGATATGTAATCAAGTGAGAACTGTCAAAATTACTGAACAATACAGGCAATTTAAATGATGACAATCATGTCATAAAGTTTCATGACCACCAGGTGGCGCTGTGAATGAGTGATTGTTTCTGTAATTGTTGTCAAAATTAGTAAAAAGATATACTTATTAATGTAAAATGTTGTACATCATGTGGCCACTTGGTGGCGGTATAACAGTTTACGTTATAGATGTGCCCAGACCAGAACTGTTAGCATAGTTGGAAAACTAACTTAAGATAAGACTGGTGAAGTTTGGAGACAAACAGATAAAATCTCAACGAGGAGTTTGGCCATTTTGGGGGGTTTTGCAAAAAAAAAAAAACTGATTTCTGTCAAATTTATAAACGCGATCATTAATAATTAAATTTAATCATTAGGTCTTGGTACCCTAATCGTGTGTGCTGAAATTCAATCCTGTACTACAAACTGCACAATCAACTGAAACACATTTTTAACACTAACTTTTTGAACCTGAATCAGACGCAAATTTCTCTGTTTGTAGTAGTTTGACAATGGCTCTGTTTGGAAGCAGCTCATGCTGAATGTGAATGCTCGTGGTGCTTTAAGGCCTCTACACATCTATCCGAATTGACCATCTGATGTTTCTTGCCGCTCAACCCACATTTTCATGGTGACTTCGCAGAGATTATAAAGGAGCAGTAAGAAAGAAGACAGCGGTTTATTCTCCGGGTTTACTCTGTTGGTTCTGTTTGACCAACGCCATTGTAGCCATTTTTTAAAAGGGCCATATTATGCAAATTCTACTTTTCTGACATTCCAAGCATCTTCTAGTGTTTTTCCCTCAAGATTTGTTCGGAATCTTTTCTGCATGTTTGTGTATTTCTGTATTTCTTTTGTGTGAGGTGAAAACAGCTTGATGTTCCCTGCACCGCCCATCGTTCTTACCTCCGCCCACTGACCAATCAGATTAATTGCTAGTACAGCTTACCTCTATGCAGATTAGGTGCGCTGCCTGACCTTAAAAGTGAAAACAGCAGATCTGTGTTCTTACTGTGTTCTGCTGCCTAAAAAATAACTTTATCTCACGTAAACAGCATAGACAGGCACCGAACTGCATTAAGCATGTTGTTATTTCTACATTTATGGTGAATTCATTCGCTTGCGAAGTGATGAGACTTACAGAGAACTCTTCGATGCACTTTATTTATGTCCCTTTCCAGCCCGGAATTTCTCTTAGTTTGAACAACTTCATGCCAGTCTATTTGACTTGAGACTGGTGGCCATTATGCACTACATTACCCATGCCTCCCAAACTACAAGTCCCAAAGGGGGCATGACTGCGGAAGGTACAGGGGTAAACAGTGCGTTTTGCAGAGGCAAAAATATGAGGTGATTCAAATAAATGTTTTACGATTAATATTGCATTTAAGAAGTTAATACTGGTGCAGTGCTAATATAGAAGGCTCAAATATTTATTATAACTGCTTTAAAAATTGCATAATATGGCCCCTTTAATCATTACATTTAGTCTTTATGTTAACGATAATGCTACATAATATGATGTGCCAACACTTCACTATGGCAACTTTGGATGTGCGGAGGTGACTTCACTCTCTGGCTCAAGATTCACGAAGAAGAGCAGGACAACTGAGCAATGAGGATAGGTTAAAAAGCATCCTTTTGATTTTCCACCATAAAAATGACAAAAATGTGGAGATAAGAGTGGCGCAGACTGCATCTGTTGAACCGCAAACGAGAGCATTATTGCATCAATATATCCTCGACCAGCCTGCTGATAAGCCATCCGAAGACCTTTAGTGTGTGATTTAGGACAGAACGTTTTTCATACTGAGTGATCTGTGCAGTAGTGGCTTTGTGGGCCGCTCTGATAATACTCCAGAAGTCTCTCGGCCAGAGAAATCCTTCGCAAGAGGCTCTCGATGAAGCGTCGCAAACGAACCTTGCCACACATCTCATGTTGAGCAGCAGCTTCCAGGAACTTCTGGATGGTGAGAACTTCCCTGTGACACAAAAGATTTCTTACTAAAAAATCCAGTTCTCTGTAAGAACCAATTAGTAAATAATGCAAGGCCGTTTCTCCACTCACTGTTCTCTCCTCTCCAACTCGTGCTCAGAGATGCTGAGTTGCTGCCTTAGGGTGGCGATCACCGTGACGGCGGCATCCACCTGTCTGCTGAGAGCCCGCTCCCGCTCCAGAACTTCCTGCTTTTCCTGCGCTAGGTGATGGGAGTGTGCTCGCTCACACTGGATGGCGGTGTCCGTCTGGGCTAGCTCTGAGCTCAGACGCAGCAGACGTCTCTCCATGCTGGTGTTTGCTGTCCGCATCATGCCCTCCAGTCGCTTCTCTACTGACATTTCCCCAATACTCAGGCTTTTCTCTATAGGTTTCTGGTGTGTCTGCTTGTGGGGTCCAGCGTTGACTGCATCAGGTTTGGTGATTTTGAGGGTCTCAAGTTGGTCAGGGTTGATAAGGAGGCTAAAGGGGTGGCTGTGTTCCAGGTGAGAGCGGAGAGAGGAGAGCGTGTGGAAGCGCTGGTGTTCTCCACACCGAGGGCAGCGGTAGGGAAGCTGCTGCGAGTTTGCTCCAGCTCCACAGGCTTGGCTGTTCTTCACAAACAGAGCTGTGCTGCGGGTGCACACTTTCTGCTGCATGACAATGAAGGACCACCTGAGGACAACAAGAAGCATTAAGGATTACATACAAACTTTGTTGTTTGTTGTCCTCGAGTTAGTGATTAGTTTGTATCAGGAGCTCCTGTGTTAATTTTGTTATGTCTTATTTTCATACGTTAATGTGTTTCCGCAAGATTCAAGTATTGATTGAGTTATTTGTATCTTGTTTTAGGTTAATTCATGAGTTAATTGGGTAATTTAGTTCCACCATGATGTGTTTACTTATTATTGGTTTATATTTTGAGAACTGGGTTATTTTAAAGAAGCCCTGCAGCATCATTGGGGGAAGGGAAGGCCCGTGTGAGAAGGTCAGGTGACCACGGGCCATGAGCGTGTTGCTCAAGCTTCTTATCATTTCATTGGTGACGCTGAGAGAGAGCTTACGTTACTGTTGAGGACTTTCTTTGTGTGTGATTCCAATTTTTACTTGTTTGTTTCATCACGAGTGGCACAATAAACAAACACCTTTTTCCACCGGAATACCTGCCTCTTCCCTCGGTCCAGTTCCTTACTCTCGGGACCCACGTTATGAGATTGTGCTGTAGGTTTTCCAAACTGTTCCTAATGTAACTATTAGTAACATAAACCAACCCCAATCTCTCTATGATATAGACCAATGTGTTGTTACAGTAGACAGGTTGATATGGAGGAGTCAGTCATAATGGTCCCTTTGTCACGAAAAGAAATATAAACCAACCCCATGTCTCTATCATGTACCGAAGCTGAAATAGATTTCAGAAAATGTGGTTACTTTCTAGGCAGCTCACAGCAACGTCTTAAAAATGTATGTTGTTACTATGATTAATGTAAATACACCCCTATTTCTCTATGATTACCTATACCCATTTATTTTCAATGGCAATTATGTCAATGGTAAACCCTTAACCCTTTCTATAGCCTGGGGTCCAAATACGTTTGCTGAGTGGTGAAAGCATAACAATATCCTGCTGATCAGAGACTGTTCAGTTGTTGAAGCAGAAAGAATTGTCACTGGACTTGTCATTATCTCAATTATTTTGTGGCAGCTGCCACAGTGGTTTTAATCCCTCTTACTTCAAGCGTAGTGTACACTATGCTGGAGCCTGGAGTGTACCTCCCAAAAATTGTAATGGCATAGACGCTGATTATTGAAATTCATCCTTCTTTCACAAATACAATCTGAATTCCTTGTATTGGTAATTGATTGCATTATACACCTAAAACCAATGACAAGTAGGTGAAGCATTTTTTATGGGTGAAAAATTATTTTTGCCACAAAGCGTATGTGGCTTTTCAAAGACAAGCATAAAGCATCTGGATAAAGCAGAAAAATAGATTTAAAAACAATGTCTTCTCTCCAAAAATTGGCAGCACCATCCTGGGGAAAATGACGTCAACGTGCCCATTAGTTTTTGGGCTCGTCACAAGGCCCAGCAGTCAGAATAAATGAATGGAATTGAATAATAAAAAATGCAAATGTTCATATTACACGACATTAACACGGAAAGATTCTGGACAAATCAATGTCAACCCCTTCTCCTCTAACTAATAACCCATAGATTTCCTCTTAAGTTAAACTTCAGCACATTAAATAGGTTACGTGACGCCGCATAATTTTCTTTTACCATGATGTCACACGTTCAGTTGTTCAATTGCTGGCTTGTAACATACGCTTACATCATGATATCTCACGTTTTACCATTCTGTTCTTTATAATAACTAACAGAGACAAATGCTAATCTCCCTCCCGTTGGAAATCAGACAGGTAGTCAGCTGACTTTTTCTATAACACCAAGCATGCAGCCATACCTTATTGAACGAGGTCCGAAGGATTGAGAATTTAACGTTCAATAAAAACAGCTGTTATCACTAGCTTGGAAACGTTCATTCTGGTGAGCCTGAGATACAGTAGGAGGTGTATGAAGTCCTCTGGGCAACAACGACGGGTTCAAACGTGGCAGCGACAAACCATGCACTGATTTCTAAACGAATAGTAATTCGAAATTGTGTAAAATGGCCTCACATTTCTATTAAAAATCTAACACATGTTGAAAAGACTGCGCAGGGGACTCACTGGAAAAGATTGACTCATAAGAAGAGGATTCATTAGAATGCAGTGCTGCAGACCAATGGGTTAAACTATTTAAAGAAACACGGGGGACATTGGGCAATCGTATGACAAAAAATCCAGAACAAAACATTGTGTATTCATTTGAATTAATTGAAATGGAAATATTTATTTTATTTATTTTCTTTAAAATGTATATAGTGTTTTGAATTGTATTATGATTTGTAATGGAGTTATACGCGCACACCCAAAAAAGCGCTTCGGCTACTCAACCTTTCTAAATTTAAAAATGGTATCGTCCAACTGTCAGCCTGGCTTTCAAAGCAGCTGATTGGTCGCCCGGCTCTTGCGTAATCTGTTGGTTTGTTGTTCAGTCAGGGGCTTGTCTGTGAACGAGGCCAGTATGGATCCGCCGCGGGATATTCAACATTTCAAACGAAATACAGCCATGCGCTCCACCATTTCATCTTGTTCCTCGCTCGCCATGGAGATTAAGAGGAAAAAGATAAGAGAGAGCATGTTTTTTCCAAATGAGGTGAGACTTTGGTGGACGATGTTGATATCTGGAGTGTGGGTTTTAGTTGTTTCAACAAACAGGCTGTGACATTAAATATTTCTTCCGGCATTCAACTTTCATTTCCACTTTTTATTTTCAACACGTTCTTGATCATTTTATGAAAATTAAACTGCGAGGTATTGTAATGAAAGGTAGCTTATTTTTTGGAAATAAGTCATACTTTATAAAGTCGTACCTTCAAATTCACAGAATGGAAAAAGCAGTAAGTGAGAAGTAACCTACTGCAAGTATCTGAGTGCCACCATCCACAGTTCCCAGTCATGTGATACAATGGAATAAAAGTTATGGCTGAACTCTTGCTTACTACCCTTTTCATAATATTAAGTGGGAGTAGGTGTCGTCACATCAGCCATCTTGTTTGTAATCTTGGTTTCCTCTAGGAGTCGAGCTTTGCTTTATCTTATATTTAACTCATCTGTCTGATAAATACAATTGTAAGTATTTGTTTTTGAAACACCAATTCCTTACTTGTGCAACTGTACGTATTCATACTTGGCAATAGCATTATGCCATTTAAACAAGTACAGTACATTGAAAAGGATTTAGTAACTATGGCAATGTTGTCATCCTAATTTGTTGTATGCTAGGATGTGACTCATCACGCTCTATAGTATATACTTAACTTTTGTACAATATCTAGATGCAGAACTCCAAAATGATCAGGAGATAGTTTATTTAAAATGATAGAACATCATCCATGGGTTTATGAAGCACTATTTTGATGCTAAGGGTAGGCATGCTCGGTGGTTTTCTTGTTGGTAGTCCACTGCTTCTGGTGGGTTGGAAATAGTCGACAAGGTGAAATACCTGGAGCTGAAATTATAGGACCTCATTGTTGCTCTAGTGGTGTTTCTCAAGTTCCCTTAAAGCAATGTCAAGGTTTGATATATTTTAAAGAGGATTACTGCAGGTATTTGAGGTCAACTGATGGCCTACCTGGGAGGAGTTGGCATGCTTGTGTGGGTTTTCTCTGGGTGGTCCAGTTTTCCTCACCAGACTAAAAACATGTCAGGTTAATTGAATTTCCCTAGAGTGAATGTGCCTGAAGCCCCGTGATGGACGTATGAGTGATCTATCCAGGGTGAAGGCCAGCAAAACGCAAGTGAATTAATCCAAGAAATGGACACCACACAGTGAAGCACAGCTCCCTGGCATTTTTTTAAATAATATTGCAGCCAGGCTATATCGTGCATGTAGGGACAGGAGTAAAAATTTTTACTTTATCCAATGATCTTGTCAAAGTAACTTGCCAAGTGGTTGCCATGGCATTAGTTCTGAAGACACAGTGCAGTTTCTTTTCGCAATGGTTTCTCAGCAGCCACACTTTAACATGGATTAATCAAATGCCTAGTAAGTGCATGCTTTTTTTATTGTATTCACTGATCGGTCAGTTAAGTCATTGTTTTATGATGAATAAAGCTTTGATGGTGTCCATTTCATTGACTTGTGCCTTTAGCCCTTCACATAGCCCTCGGTTTCAAAAGGAAAGGCTAAGAGTTAGGGCAAGTCAGAGAAATGTAACACAGCCTTTTTAGCTTTGTAATTGGTCTGGTTAACATGAGCTGTGTTTTTGGGTCTAGTCTCACGAGTCCTGTCGATAATTTGCAGTTTTAGTCATTTACGTTATGCTATCCCCAAAAGTACAGCTAGAGCCAGCTACACAGCGATTGCCATAAATATATGTAAAGAATCTTGTCCTGATGCTTTACCTCTTGTGAAATAGGACTGTGATATCCAGGAGAAACTGGAGTTTGAGGTGCGGATGAGAGCTGGGGCTTACAAGCTTTTGGTTGCCAGCACCAAAAAAGAACAGGTGTTGGATGCCTCCAGGAGCTTGTTGACATGTAATGCCAGAATCAAAGCCTACATGAGTGAAGCCCAGGGGAGGAAGCAGCTCCAGGACAGGTTGGCATTGGATCTGTAATAGTTTGTGTTGACTATACCTTGCTCACTATGTGTGTTTTAATTCACAAATCTTTTTTTTTAGGCGCTCTGTTTCTCCAGACCAATTCCCTTGCCAAGGAAAAGTTGCCATATCTGGTAAAGGATCAACATATGATTATTTTCTTTTAGTGGTGGCCACAATTACAAATATGAATGTGGTTTGTTTAGTCTTGTTGTTTTTGCTGGTCTAGGTCTGCGAATTCCATTGTTTTGGAGAGATTCAGAGCACTTTAACAGCAAAGGGAGTAAGTAACATGTTTTTTGGGGTAATTTAATTAGCATATATTTAGAAAGTGCCTTTTATATTTGGTTAAGTGTTTGTCTTGGCTGGTCTAATGTAGCACCCTAAAAAGTAAATCCGTCTGCTTTTGTGGTGTTAAAGACTGTAAGCATGACTCATATTACTGAGTACTAGGTTGAAATCCCGACCTCTGTGACATTTCTTAGCACCTGCCCCCTCCCATAGTTTTTTCCTGTCTGAACAACTGCCCTTTCTGAAAATAAAAGCCCACAAATTTGTTAATCCGATAATAAATGACCAAAATAAAATAAATACATCTATGACATCCAAAATGCTCCGAGCCGACTGGATCCGTTTGCCTTGGCAACGACTCCTTGTTCGAATACTGGTGGTTCACCGCCTGTCATGCTCTTCTGGGAAACTAGCCAAGCCCCAGTGACTAAACTGGCCCGACGGCAACACTCTAGAACCGGTCGGCGGGCACCTCCTGGGACTCATCCGCTGCTCCTGGCGGAGTTAAATGGTCCGCTTTCTCCCTCACGCTGAACAGCGTGACTCCTTGGCGCAGGGTAATGAGTTGCACCTGATCACACACCACATCGCAGAGGGCTTTATCACATGAGTGATTTCTTTCATTCTTAATATGGCCGCTGCACTAAATAAGCAAAATGACTCACCTTAATTTCTTTGCCAAAAGGAGAAACCAAACCATTCTGTGGATATTGTATTATAATACAGCTCATACACTTAAATGTGAATTGTTCAATTTACAATAGCATAAGATGAGTATACTTGGGCCAAAATCAACAATATGTGATAAACGTAGTAATCTTATAAAATTCTTTACTTGTCTCATATTAGAATTCTAAATGTTTGTATATATTTGTGAACACAAATGAAGACCCCGTTCATATCTTTCACCATCTTTACCTAAACCCCACAGGCACACAGCGAGTGGCAGTTTTCTGCTTGCTTAAGATTGGTTCAGAGATCTTTGATACAGAAATGGTGATTGCAGACCCCTCTGTGACAGATATTTGCTTTGAAGGAATCAAAATGTTGTAAGTTCCTTTCTAAATGTTTGTTTCATCTGATGAGGGAAACTTGTTTTCTGAACTCTGGCCTAATGTTATGAACAGCTCCAAGGTGAATCCAGACTTTGAGTTGACCTTTGAGCTTTACAGCTGTGGACTGGAGGAAGAGGCCAACTTTGTCAACACTCCTAAAAAGCTGGCTAGGAAGCTGCGCTCCTCTTTTGGCAGATCTTCAGGAAAGAAACTCTGCCCTCTTCTGGATCCTGGAGACCCTGACACTTTCCTCCAGGCCAACCCTATACCACCGTAAGCAAGGGTGGATTTCTTGTACCATTAGCTGTGCATTTCATTATTTGCAGATTATTGCCTCTGCTATCTTTTTTGCTCAATAGTGGTGCACGGTACTCACTGCTAGCATACACCACACTGGGTTTGGAGCAGGCAGAGGGATCATTCCAGTCTCACTCTCTTACAATCCTGAAGAACAGTAAGACTGCTTAATGAAATGTCCGCTGCCTTTATGTTTCTTTTACATGTTTTTTTTTTTTTCTTAGTGGAAGCTACATCTTGGTTGCCACTGTATGGGAATCTGTGCTGTCAGCTGGTGGCACAGCCTGACTGCATGACGCAAGACATGTTGAGCGGCTTCCTGAGCCAACAGGTGAAACTTGTACTTCTCTTTCCACGATTATTGTTTGGATAGTAACTTTGTGATTTTAGGAATTAAAGGTGCGGTGTGCGATCTGTTGCAGTTGATATTGAACAAACATGTCCCATAGCGCTGATTGGCTACCATTTGTTTAATATTTGCATGATTGGCCCAGGCCACAGATTTCTAAGCTTAATCAGAAAATCATATACCCCTCCATTAAATAAGTATTTGACCCTCAATCAATCAAAAAGATTTGGCAAAAGATCAGCCCTTAGCAGCTTGGTTAAAATGTAACAATAGATTATACAGAAATGGTGGGAACCTAACCTTCTTCCATCATTGAATCCATGCAGGCACCACCTTGTGGAGCTGTGAACTACCCCAACAGTTGGGAACCAGCACAGAATTATTTTTTCTTTTTTTTTTTTCAATGAAAGCTGTAACCAGTCACTAAGAAAACAATTGAAAAGTCATTGGGCTGTGAAGAACTGAAATCCTTCTGAAAGGACCTGAGTGAGTTTTGGGAATTGGTAATGCTGCTTGCGTCAACTCTGCATCAAAGAATTTACACATGTAGCATCTAATTTTGGGTTAGAACCTCCTTTCAGTCAGGTCATTGGAAATGGGTTGTTGGTTCAAGAAGGAGCACTGGGTCCTAGAGTGGCCTACCAAGTCTTCAGATTGTAATCTCGTAGAAATTCTGTGGAGGGAGCCTCCAAAAATGTCTTCCTGAGATATGAGGATATCTGCCGTCGACTAAATAAATTGGCTCACCTCAGAGATCACAATCGAGGGATCTACCAAACGAATACCAGTTAAGCTTACCAATAATGCTATGATCTACATTTCCCTCCTGTGTATATTTGTTTTATCATGTTTTGTTTTTCGTTCTAATCTCAGATTTGTTTGGGCAATGTTAATAATTTCAGTAATAAAAAAAACTTGGTTATTTGCAATGTGTTTACAACCATTCGGGAGATTTAAAAATATATATATTTTCACTTATTTTTTTGCCGTTAATGTCTGAAAATTTTGTTTAGCAAAGTGTTGGTGGGCTGCACCGCTGCTGTGGACTCTACTGTGTGCTGAAGGCTGGAAATATTTCCTGTTATTATTCTCCTGAAGAGATTCAAGCTAAAGTGGAACCCATCATTGTTATTCCCATAAACAAGGTACAGCTCATGGTACTCAAAGGTGCAATCTAATGTTTCAAAAAAATCTGAAATTCATGCTTATATTGCACTGTATTATCTTCATGATGACATGGGGGACATTGCCACTGACCCTTCCATAGAAACAAGACTGTTTACCTTAGCAACCAATTTGACATATTTTCATCTCAGCTTGCGAAGGTAATAGAGACATGGGGTTTGTTTCATTTATTGTTTTTACTTAATAATAACAGAATTGATATTGCTTTAAGATGAGTGAAATTAATAAGAATATTTTTAATTTAACATTTATTTTTAAGACATTTGGTAGTTTGTTTAAAAAAGCAGAATTGACTTGGGTATAGAGAGTGATTTGTATGAGCTTGTCTACAAAAATAAATCGCTAAACTGTATTAAACTTAAACAGTCCAAACCTGAATCCATTATTTTTTGCTGATCACTATTAAGTCAACTAACTAAATTGCTAAAAATGTGTTGTCACCCTCCAGTCGTTCATGGACAGTCAATACATTTGCATGACAGTGCTTCAAAGTGATATGCCACAATAGTTCACACAGGTGGCATGCCACATCATAACTTACAAACTTTTGGTTTAAAATGTAATGTTTCTCAAAAGAACTTTCTTGTGATACACATATGCCATGATATATTGTGCACTGCTTATGGTAAAACATTTTAAATTTAATTTGTGTTTTTTTTGTCTGATGTGTGTTTTGCAGGAAACCCGTATTCGTGTGGTGGATGGTGAGCAGCAGAGGACAGGCTCCAGATTAACCCTGACAAACCCTGGAAGCAGAGACAGTAGCAGTTATGTGTTCATGGCGGAAACTCCTGATGTTTTAGACGAGTGGTTGGATGCCCTCTGGCAGCATATTTATGACCAGAGTGAGCGCATAAGACCCCTTACATACATTCATCTAATACTTTAATATTGTTTGTAAGATCTAAATTAGGATTTCTTCAGGTCAGTGGCAGCACTCATGTGACAAGCTCATGGAAATAGATGTGTTGTCTCCACGGAAACCGCCTCTCTTTCTGACCAAGCAAGCCGACTGCGTTTATAATGATCTGAGTAAGTTCTCCAGAACTGGTTTAATGTTTGATTTAAGGCTGTTTAATTCATTATTGATAAATAAGAGCTAAATACATACCAAGTTACTCAATGGGTTTTATTTTTATAATAAAATAAATGGGCACCAACAGGAGTTTCGCAATGCCATATTGGATCCGTTTTTTACAAGGAGATCATCCAGTGAAAGGAACTGGGAAAGATAAAGAGCACCAAAAATCCTCTTTTCTTCACATTTTGCCTCCAACAGTATAAACTGCTTGATTATTTTTTCGTGTTCTTTGAATTCTTCTCGGTTCTACTGCAAATGCCATCTTCAGGCAGGGAGAGTCATTGCATCAAGATTTGTGTGAAATCTCAATTTGGATCAGTGGCTAGTGGATGGTAAAAGGTTAACAGATAAAACTAGTCATTGCTTGGGTTATGGGGTCACTGATGTAATTGTGGGCGGGGCTATCCAAATAAGCATTTGTTTGTCAAGTGATTTCAGTTGTAAACATTGGCTATCGTAGATGACTTGCCCTGTCTTTAAGAGACTTTGCTAAGCATGAAATCATAGTGAGAATTCAGGGGCTGCGTTGTCTTTGTGCTGAATTGCTTCATCAGAGAATTGGAATTAAATGGACAACGCTGTCTATAACTTGGTCAATTTTACTCTCTTGTTTCGTGATTGCTCTAGAATCAATAGCACATTTATGATTCTTC
The DNA here is from genome assembly GCA_007224835.1 of Danionella cerebrum. Classification (NCBI taxonomy): domain Eukaryota; kingdom Metazoa; phylum Chordata; class Actinopteri; order Cypriniformes; family Danionidae; genus Danionella; species Danionella cerebrum. The sequence goes on from SRMA01027219.1 coordinate 493,279, forward strand.
TTACATGCTGCTGTTCAGTGGATTGGCAGCCTTGCTTCTATGACGTTGCTACTATATCACAGACCAAGAGCCAGTGAAATTCTGAAATTCAGGTTGAATTTCATCATCAAAACCAGTTTTACCATGCTCTGGTGGAACTAGACACTTTCTGTTTGCATGGATTTCTACTTCAAATGAGATCTTTTTTTTTTTTTTTTTTTTTTTACTTCAGGCATTGGATCCCCTGGAAAATCTGAGAGCTTGATGGACATAATTCACAATAAGATTGAGGAAACCAACGGGCGCTTTCTGATTGGTCATGAAGAAGATGTGGAGCCTCCTCATTGGGCGGCACTGTTTGAAGGGTCTCGGCCAATGTTGGTTCAAAAAACTGTCCTGTCTCCTGATAAAGAAAGCAACCAGCCAATTAGTCCACTTATGAGCAGCAGCACAAAGAAGAAGAGGAGAGCTCCTCCTCCCCCTCCTGATAAATTACCCTTCACCAGAGTCTCATCCACTCAGGAGAAGGAGAACTGTAAGGGGGTGAGGCCAAGGACAGGAAGACCCTCACTGGATGCCAAATTCTCTGCAATCATTCAGCAGCTGCAGAAGAGCCATGCATCCACACGTAAAAATGCTCCACTTGGACACATCGAGTCCAGTCAGCACCCTCAAAAAAAGGAAGATGATTTGCGTATCCCCGACGAGTCTGGCCGGGATTATAGAGAGGCCGCTCAGGTGCCTGTTCCAGCCCCCAGAAACAAGTTAAGGATGTCGTTCAGGGAGAAGCTTAACCCAAAGGCCTGGTGAATTAATGATGCAGAGACATCTGCTGATTAATGAGCTGTTTAGCACAGACGAAGCATCCTTGAGCTCACGAGGAGATAAACTTCCTTGTGTCCTATTGATCTGCATCAGGAACGCTGGAGGTCAGACTTACTTGAGGGAATGTTCTAGAAAGCAAAACGTCTTAAAATGCATTTCATACATTTTTTTAATGACCACTTTGAATAATGACGAGATGTGTACATATATACTGTCAGTTGTCACTTGTAAGACGACTATAGGTAAGCACTTTAGGATTATCCACTACAACAAGCTATAATTCTAGTTATAGAATTATTTTACACTGTCATATTTTTTTACAAGTCGGAGCATTTCATTTTTTTATTGTTTTCTGTCTTGCGTTTACGCAATGGATCAAGTTGTCAAAATGGTTTTGAGATGCTAGCACTGAGATACTAAGTGCAGTGGAAGCATCTTTTTTTTTTTAATTCTTCCTTTGTGTTCACTTTGAATGTTTATATAGAATGCATTCTGTGAAATAGATTTAGGTTTTTATTTGTGGGTGCAATATTAGGTTTCTCCTGTAGATTTTTACTAGTTCAGATTAAGACAAATCCATTGCTATTCTTCTGGGCATTTTTCTATCTGAAATTATATATAAACAGTCATTCTGATCAAATGAATTTGACTAAAATTAAAGCATTCTACACAACCTAATTTATTCCGATTTGTTTTAGTCATTTTCTCTTTACCCACTGGTAAAGAAATTGTTAACATTTTTTAAACCACTGCTGTACACACAAAAAAAACATTTAAAATGCTTCTAATGTTTTATTTTTGCTCTTTGTAACAATTTCTCACATAACATATCAAGAATTGTCCAATTTGGTTAGGCATAGCCATAGACCTCCATCAGCACAGCTTCACTCATCTCTCACTCCTTATTACTGATGGCTCCCTGACAACCAGACCAAAAATTCTGAACTCTATCTCAGTACTAGAAAATGACAGACATGGGAGTTGGTTTATAAAATGTATAGTGCTATATTATGCTACTGACCCCTCCATAGCAACCTGACTATTTAATATAGCAACCATTTTGGCAGATCAACATCTCAGCTAAGGAAAATCATAGAGACGGGGTTGGTTTCTATTACTCTATATTGAAAATTATCTTGAAGTGCTCTACCTTTCCCTCAAAATGCTCTTCTCTTTACCTACTGATCTACAGAACCAGACAACCCTGCTTTGTTTCAGGATTACCTAAACCTGCTCTTGAACTTAATGCATCTCTTGTATTGTCCTCATCTTACATCTCTTGTAAGAATTGCTCAGTTTCTGGTCTAATTGGTGCAAATTTTCCTCCAGTATCCTTTGATGGCATGCTGCATTCATCTTCCAACTGATTTTAACCAAGTTTTCTGCTCCTTTGAAGCTTACACATCCCCAAAACATCAGTGACCCACCTCCGTGTTTCATAGTGGGGATGCTCTGTGGTAATCATAGACCTTGTTCACTCTTCTCCAACTCTAGCGTTTATGGCCAAAATGTTCAAGTGTGATCTCATTGCTCCGAATACCTGTTCCAGAACTTTGGAGGCTTGTCTCTGACAGTTGTTTGACGATACGTTTTTGTGTTCTCCTTCATATTTTCTGAGAAATATCAAGGATTTTTTTTATGCTATGCTTCTGAGGATTGAAATGTTTGAGGGCCTAAAAATGAAACATATTACTATTTAAACAATCTGAGCGAATTGTGTTTTTGCTATAAGTTATTTGACAGTCATTGTCGATAAGCCTGTATCACTTGCGTTACGAGCGCTTGTGTTCCATTTAATAGTTCTACATTGCTTTTCAGTCAAAATTGGTCTGTGGTTGAGTGCCGGAGCATTATTAGTGTATTTGCTGGTAGTTTTCATGAATCTGTTTCTCCAAGTTGCGCTCCAACTCCTCCCAGTGCTGCTCCTCTACAACCTGTGGCTAGAAATGACAGAAATCAAGAATAAACGATTAAAGTGACCATGTCATAAAGCACTGTCCTCTTCTCACCATTCTGTTGAGAGCAACCGTCGGTTTTAAAGGAGGCACTGGTTCATTTCTCTTCATAGACATTCTGTCAGTCCTTCTCTTCTGTCGCTCTTGTTGTTTCAGTTCCAGGGTCTTCTGTAGAGCCACCACTCGCTCGTCTTTACTCGCAGCTTCCTGCAGTTCGCTTCTGAGACGTTTCTCTTGTTGGCTGAAACGGATGATATGCTGATGGGCTAATATTCATTTAATCACTGATATTTTGTCTCTCAAACACCATCATGATCATGTGATTTAGTCATGTAGCATCTACTGCATTGCACTAGTCTTGGCTGATGACTCAAAAACACGTGCTTGGCATCACTCAACCAGTCTTGCTTTCTCTATCTTTTGGTAATGTGGCATGGTGGTTCATATTGTGTCAATTTGGGTCAAATACAAATGCACCAAATGTTTCACTAAACTATCTCTGAAGATTATTTTTTCTTTATAGCCTTTCCATTTTATCTCGGGTTGTGGCGATTAGTATAACTAATCACAGTCTGCTATTGTTTATGGAAGAGGATCATTATAATGTACCCAGATTTTGAAACATGCAGGGCATTTATTCGAGCATTCAAATCTGACTGAAATTAAACATGACTGCCTTATTGAGTACCACGAAACATGCAGCAGTTGGATCGTGCTCCTGTTGCTAACAATGATCACCAGAGGCAAGATTTAAAGTCAAGATTCACCGGAGCAATCTTCCACTTTTATGCTGCTCTCTAAACAATGTTCATCTCACAGAAGGGATGAGGGGAAAAACTCGTTATACATGACTGACCACACCCCTTTTCTGAGGGTTTGAAAACACCTTCAATTTATTTAGCACTTTTATCAATACTCAAAGACCATTTACATTTATTATTTATTCACACACTGGTGGTGATAAGCTACCTTGATAGCCTCAGTCTGACAGAATATGGCTGCCATTTTGCGCCTATGGCCTCCTGCCCACCACCAAATACACCCCACCAGTCACACACATCCATACAAGGCAAAGTGGGTTGAATTAAACTGGCAGGGATCAAACCACTCCATCACCATGCCACTTGTCGTCTCACACCCTGTTGATTCTCAGAAATATTATTTAAAAGTTCTCATACAGTAAAAATGACCAATCTAACAAGACCCCCCCCCCCATCATCAGTAATTCTTATGCGTTTTCAGCAAACAGGAATGGGTGTGAGGAGGCAAGTGCGTTACCTGCGCATAACTGCCTGTCCTGCCAGATTCCGTCCCAGAGCAATGTTGTTCAGCTGATCCAGGAGCAGTTGCTCCTTAAGCTGTTTTTCCTGCAGGATTTTCTGCTTTCTGTCTTCCAGCTCTATCTGCTCTGATGCTCTCAGAAGAGACAGACGCTCCCGGAGCTCCGCTAGAGACATCTCACACAGCAAATCATGACCTGCAATCTGAACAGGTCTCAGATCAGTGATGCATCCTTTCCACGAGCGGTTTTTATCACGATGTACAATAATAATTCAGACCTCTGTGTCATCCACAAACTTCTGTTTGATGTTTGAGACAGCCTCGAAGGCTCGAATCTCTTGGATGATCTCCATTTTCCTGCGGAGCTCAGCTTGAGCTTCCTCCAGAGCCTTGCTGAGGAGTTCTCTGCTCTGCTCCGAGACCTCCTTCACTGCTCAGAAAAAGATTTGGTTCTCATCCTCATTTCAAGTCTCTACAATCACCATGCATCAACCGGATGCTTAATACCGATCCGTTGTTTGATTTCCTGGAGCTTTGCTTTGGCAGCTTTGGAGTTCTTGTGACCAAGGGCCACTTGTTGCACCAGTTCTCTCATTTCCTTCTCCTCCTTCATTCGTTTCTCTGCATACTTCTGCATGAGCTCTGCGGTCTGAAACAAACCCTCGTTTTACATGATTGTAAACTCCATCTAGTTTGACCCTACAAATGCTGTGTTTGTTTTGAGATCACCTCCTCTTTTGTCTGCTGAACTTTCAGGTGGTTTCGGTCCAGGACACGTTGGCGAGCCAGCAGCGCCTCTTCATAACTGATGCGTCCCTCCAGTCTCCGGCGCTCTAGCTCTGCCAGCTCTTCCTGGAGGTCCTTCTGCTTCATCTCCTTCTGCCACTGCAGGAAGGCTGATGGTTCGCTCGTGCCCTGTGTGAGCTGCTCTAGTCTGAACAGATGGGATTTTAAAATACTTCAATTATAACTTAAAAGTTGCTTCTTTGTACAAGATATTACCAACTATTTTGTTCTTCGTCATTTGTGACAGAACCTTTAGTCACCATTAGATGAGCTTTTAGTTCTTGAGCTGGTTTCCAACAAGGGCTGAGCAATCGTAATCACCGTTCAGAAGCTGTTCACATTTTTTCCAGGTCGATTATTCACATTACTTTCCCTTTAAAAATGCTACCCATAAGAATTAAGTAATTACAATTATTATAATTTTTTTTTCTTTATAAAGACACTTTACCTCTGTAACTCTTCTTCCAGTTGTCGATTATACAGAGCCCCCTCTCTCAATATGGCTGTTGTGTTCAATCTGACAGGTAAGCTGTTGATCTGCATCATTTAATGTAAAAGTATTTAACATTTAACTCTACAAAGGCTCTCAAGAAGAAGAAAACCAATTCTAACTTAAATTCTGAACACATTAACAGAACTACCTTTTGGGATGCTGGACTGCCAGAAGTATACACCTCTTCAAACTTCAGTTCAGATTCACGGCTTTGTAGAATCTGGGATATCAGGTTCTGTTGAGCAGGATAAAAGCTGGTGAATGTAAAGATAGATATGACCTTATCCATTCAGATGTACTGGACAATACTAACTTGTGTTTTCTCTGATTTCTGAGGGTTTGCACATCTAAACTGCTGAGAGTTTGCTTCATTCAGAATTTGCTAGTGCAGGAAATGAGGAGGGACTAAGTTAGTCATTAATACTGTTAATTGAATTAAAACTAGAGTGTGTGGCTTACTAAAGATTTCTGTCTGTTCTTATGCCTCTTCTCATCCAAGATTTCAGGTTCCTTCGGGGATCTGTGGGTGCTTGCTGGAACCTGGGCGAGGTAAATAACACACTTATCATCCCAATGTTGTGTAAGAGAGCCTATGTGTTTAAAAATTGCTCAAAGTTGTGCGCACAATGTAAATATTTGAATAAAGCAGGGCCGTTGTTGGCTAAATTGGTGCATCTTAGCAGAAATGTACTATGGTGGCTCCCAAAATGTTCCAAAAATGCAAAGTTCAGGATGGAATAACTTAAAAACGCTACAGCAAAATATTCTTTAGTTTTGGATTCTGATAGTCAGTTATACTTAGAATAATCTTATAAAGAGTTTTGTGATTACCAAACAGTAAATGTGTTTTTTTTTCCTTCAAGATGCAATTACTCAAAATGCTGTGCTAAAATATTCCTATTGATTCTGAGCGTCAATAATACTTACTGTAATGATTTAAACAAGTTTTTAAGGCAGTCAAAACCTGAAAGTTTGCCAAATACACAATTACACCCATGGCACTTTTATTCAGGATAGAATATATAAACAATAAGACGGTAAAATACCTATGATTTTTTTTTTTGTATTATTATTATTTACGCACTTCTCTGCTTCAAGTCAAACCTATAAATCTGGGGGGGAGGGGTCACCTCATTGCAGCATAGATTAGTTAATTATAGTTTTATTTAAATAATAAAATACAACGGGCACATCTGGCTCACAGTAAACATACATTCATGAAATTGTACTACTCAGATTGAATGAAAGACTCAAAAGCAGAAATTTCTGTTCTCACTCACCGGCCTGAACTTGTTCTGCTGAGCAATGAGCTCAGGAGCAGGCGGGGCTCGAGCTTTGGGCTGCGTCAGATCAAATTCCTTGGTCTCAGTGGTTTTCTTGACTGATTTTTTTGGCAAATGTCCTCCAACCATTTTTTTTGCCAGCTGATCACACAGAAGCCCAATCTCACTGCACCGACTGAAATGGAAGAATAAGCAGCTCCTAACAAAGCATTCTGTTAATCACCTGATCACTTACAATAATCATAGAAATACGTGTGAGTTCTGGTCGGTCATTCATCAGCACTACCACACTGCATCAAGTGCTTAGAAATCAATAATTATTCATTTAAAATTCACATATTTAACTAACGACATAATAATGTTGAATTAATCGGCAATAGATTAGATGAAGCCATTATTATTCTAATCACTCACATATTAGTTGTCCTTTATGTGACAAATCTTTCCACAAAAATATTACATTTTAAACTTTATTTTGTCAAATTTAAAGGCTTGATCAAAATGAGCACTAGTCAAAATCTGGTAACAAAAGATGATGTTTATAGATAATCATCTAAGATGTTGCATCAAAAGTCAAAAATTGTTCGTAGCTTTTCTACAAGTCGCGTATGGAAAAAGGAATCTGTATTATTGCACATTGCAAAACAAGAGAAACATTTGCAAATCCACATACACATTTGTTAATAAGATTGTTACAAAAATAATCCCATACATGAAAGAAAAAGATGTTAAATTAAAAAAAAAATCTAACATTTTAATCATTTAATTGTACACTGCTTTATCTTATGAAAAATAAAAGGGAGTAATAAGCAGATTAGAAGAGGAATGACCTGTGAAGTGTAGTAAACTTTGTTTTTTTTTTAGCTATTGCCATTATGGTGAAATGGTATTTATTTATTTTAAATTTTCGTGTAAATGATCTGTCATCATATAAAAAACACTATCTTGTTAAATATTTAAAACCATCCACAAGAGGCTTTCAGTTTTATGCTGGAATGTCAAAGCCCACCTGTGGCTTTTTTTGCGAGCTTGTACAAGGCTGCCAACCAGTACTTTCATTGTTTTACCTCAGCAGCGGGTTGATCCAGTTGTTTTCCACAATGGCAGCATCATAAATGTGATTCCACTCACTCTGGAGATGTGTTGTGAGATTCCTGACGTTAAAGAGATAACTCAGGAACTGAGGATCCGGTCCAGGCAGATGCCAAAACAGAGATGGAGATCAGAGTGTTTAGAACAAATGGTGATCTAAATGTAGAAGTGTCAAAACCAAACCCTCATGCAATAGTGCATGTCTCCATTGTATGCTGGCATGCTTGATAGAAGTGAAATCTGTGTTCTGAATCAGACTTGTGGTTTTGTTTGTGTAGCAGGGTGATTCAGGTTATGGTCTGGTTTATGGAAGACAATTGTACTGTAATATTCAACAGAATGGTGCAGAAAATTTCTTTTTAGTGTTGTTTGGGTTAAAATGACTCGTTACTTTTCTACTGGATTCAGAGTTGGCATGTAATAACCGACGATACAGTGACTACTTCAACCATGTTCACGTTTGATCTCTGCGATTGGAACCTCTGTACCTGCTAAGTTGACATGGGTAGATTAGACATTTAAATTTGTGTTGTTTCAAGGCATCTTTTGATAAACTGCACAGTTTTGTTCCTGCCGAACGCAGTGTTGTTTTGTTATCTCTTGTGTTGAACAGAATGTTGCTCTGTTCAAAAACAAAGGCGGTGACTTTTTTTTTCTTCTCTCTCTCTCTCGCTTTCTCTCTTCTCTGCCCAGTCAGGGATCCACACTTCATTACACACCATCCTTTCTCTGGTACCAAACCATACCACACAAGCAGTGTCTAGCTCTTCCTCAATCATGTTGGACCTCATATTTTTGTCTTTATTTTTGTGAATAAAAGTAAATCATAATGCAATTTTTTTAATCCATCCACTAGAAGCAGTGTTATTGTTTGCAATAAATCATATTTTTTACTCTTAAATGTTGGAGAGAGCTAATTTTATAATCATTCTTGTTCAAAATGAGTAAATGATGATTGTTTCCTTGTGAATATTACTTAAAACAAGAAGACAAGGTAAAAAAGTTTCAGATGTGACTAGAATCACAATCATTCCAAGAAGCAAATATACTTCTATCGCTCATATATTCCAGTAGCTCCAAGATAGGTATGGTGACAAATGTGTATTTTGAATATTTTTACACCTCTATTATAAACCTTCATAACCATTTGATGCAACTAGCAAAGTCCATTTTTTTAACCCCACATCACTTCAGAATTGTTTCAAATCTTTAAGTTGACCAATGTGGGCTGTAGATAAAATTTATGAAGACATCTTCAATGACCTTTGAATACTTCTCCACATTTTTATGACATTAATTTTTGGGGTGCTAAATTGAATGTGATGTGTGCTAATGTATGAGTCTGTAATAGCACATGAAAGTGTGTTTTCTTACTTTGTGCATTTTCGTGTTATCCAGGGACTTGATGATCCTGCTGAAATGCTGCAGGCCAAGATCATCCAGACTGAAGATTGCGAGATAACAAACAACTGCATGATATTAACAGAAAGATCTGTTAGGTTTTTAGATGAGTGAGGGTGTGAATAGACTTAATTGCAAACAGAAACAGTTTGTGCAACTGTAATTACACCCCGTTGTTTAGAGTAATGCCTATTTTTTGGAAATAAATTTACCAGTGAACAGGTTTCTGTCTGCTCTGAAAAACTTGTTCCCATGATGAAGGTAAAAGAGGCTGACGGCAACATCCAAAAGCTTCTTGTGCATGACACATCCATAGAATGTATCAACAATAAACTTCTGATCCGCAGAAGAGAAAGACTAGAGTGCAAATTAAAAATGATGGTTAATATTTTGAATTGTAGCTCTGTGTACGTATCATTTTAATGTATATTTGCGTTTTTTGTATATATAGTCTGTCAAATATTTATTTACTTTATTCTTTACAGAAATCAATTACTAACACATTTTCTTTATTTAAAAAAGTGTGGTCTGTCAATCCAGAAGACCATTTGTAATCGTCTGAGAATAACAGTTGAGCATTGTGTTCATAAAATATGTTGCAGAAATGCAGAGGTTACTCGAGTGCCTTCACCTTTGACACTTAGAAGAGTTGAAAACATACCTGAAGAGCTTTGGAAGCCTCCTGAGTAAAGCTGTCTATGCACTGCTTGTCTTCTTGAAAGTCATCCAAGAGGCTGGAGACTTTGGTGATAAGTAAATTGCTATTCATTCTCACTTGATTTTTTTTTTTTTTATAATTTTATAGATTCCGATTAGGCTAATGAATACCTTTGCTAACAATTGATGGCGTTTAAAACGCTAAAATGTTTAGTTTGAACAACAACATCAGCTCATTCAACGATATATGTAGAGAAAGCCAACCTCCCGACAGAGTTTGGTTGTTGCCTGGCAACAGAGGAGGGCGGAACTAAAGGACAGAGAGATAACGCATCGTAATATAGTTATAATTCAATTTAAATTAATTACTTTTACTATAAACTTCAGGAATTCGGACATTCCTGCTTTTAATAAATGTTTAGATTTAATTTTCACAGACCATTAAGTGTGTCACGTGACCTCTGTTCAAACGCCATCTTTTTGTTGGCAACCTTTCACATCCCGCATGTTTACTATGTTTTCGACAATTTTTTAATAGACTTACTCTAAACCTTGTTTTTGATATATTTTAATTTCTTAACCTTGAGTCCACTCAGTTTGTTTTCTTTACAGTTTGTTGCAGGTGATAACAATTGTAAACAAAAATATTATTGTATGCTCATAAAATGTTAATATGTATTTTAATGTAAAATAGTTCCAGGATGTACCCTCGCCCGATGCGAGCTAGAGATGCAACAGCAAACCCCCGTGACCCTGAAAGGAAATAAGAATTAATGAATGAATAGTAATTAAAACCAATAATATTGTTGACATCCTAAGCTAAATATATCCAGTTTTAAACTTGATTTATTTAAAATTTAAATGTAAAAAAATTACAAATAATACATTTTATTATTTAAATAATAAAAATGATTTATTAAAAATTTAAAATTGTTTGTTTGTTTTAATTAACATTCCTTAAAAACGGTTTGTTTATGGAAGAAAACAAATTCTTAACATTATTGTTGTCATGTATTATAATTATTTTTAAAGACATCGAGGGTTTGGCAACCCGAGTGAGTGTCATGATCGGTCTGGCAGCGCCACTTCCGCAACTCAAGGTGCACGTTAGCTCCCTCTCCCTCTGCTAGTGCTACATCCCTGTGTGTCTCAGTCGCTTAGCCATGAGCCGCTGTTCTACTTGGAGATAAAGACAGCTGTCTTGGATTTAAAGACAGAGTTGGCGTCTGCGACTAATGAAAGCGACCAGTCCCGGTTTTCCACCTCTTCTTGTCAGTGTCAGCGCTGTTTCACTGCGGACTGGGCGCTAGCTTAGCTCGCCGCCGCTAGCCGTGAGTGTTTTTGGTGCGGGTTTAAAGGTCCGGTTCGGCTTAGCTTTGGAGCAGAGCTGGCGCTAAACTGGCGAGGTGACCTATGATGAATCGCTTCCGAAAGTGGCTTTACAAGCCAAAGGTAAGACTGTCATCAGTTCCGTTTAATAATACGTAGAGTATATTTGTGAATCGTTACGTGATTGTGTATCAAAACAGTGAGCTGTCTTTTTCTTTGACTTTATTGTTGATGTCATGTCTTGCAATGTGTGCTGCTCATAATACTGAACACGTATTTCAGGTTGAGTTTAGACTGGTAACACAACAGGATCAGATTTTTAACTTCACATGTCTATCAGATTTTCAAATCACAGCTATTTACTGCTCCAACTCCATTGTGACAAAACAAGGTGGCATTCATGCGCATGTATACTTATGTACTAGTCAAATATTTAAAGTCTTTGCTATTTATAGTTTTTACTTTATGTTAAGTATGACCAATATGAGTTATATTTTAGTTACATTTTATTTTACATCTTTTTTCAACAAAAATATTTAAATTACATATTTAAAATAATCTGTCTACTTCAGAATTATTAATTACATTTGATCTGTAAAAGAGCTGGAGCTTTGTTGACAATGCCAGCATATGTGAGACATCTTCCCAGTTAATGATGGTCTGCTTCTGGTCACAAAGTCTGTTCATTATTTAAATAAAATAGAGCACTGCGTATCAAGACCGCTAAAGAGTAGGAATAGTGAGCGTACAAAGAGTGTGAATTCATTAGCACTGCTGTGATGCCAGAGAACCCTTGCACTCTCTTTAAATTACCTTGCTCTCGCCCCAAATTCCTTGGGATCCAAATTCCAAGGATGGAGCATGAGGCCAACAGATAATGCGGTTGATTTACCTGTCTGTCGACTTCCTAGAGAAGTCTTTCAGGCATATCTTGTTGAGAGGACCAGACGAAGACCCATGCTGAAGGTTTTTTTTTTTCACAATTCTAATTGGTTTAATTTGTTCCAGACCAAAAGGAATCTGCAGATTTAGTCGTCATTCACACCACGTTGATCGCTCAGATCCGCACTTGTTAATAAACTAAATACAGCCATGTGAGCCATGTATGGGCCACTCATTGGTCACTTACATCGTCGTACCTGTTTCCTCGGCTGCTTTTTGATCGGTTAGAATGAACGCACAGATGGAAGTCACACAGAAGCCTGGGACAACGCAAACAAAATGGACAGACTTCTCTTCTTGTTTTTGTCCCTTGGCATCTGTTACGATTTGATTTGTGTTAATCGCTAATGATACATGTGGCAAATTATTCTTGGACTACAAACTACTCAAAGTTTGACTGTGAGCTGAAAAATGCTAGAGTAACCCAGTGCCTGAATGTTAAGTGATGCCTAATCAAGCATTTGGAGAACATGCAACTATGTCTGTTTTTTTAAATGTTTACCTAATTTAGTTCAGGTAGGATGACTTTTGACAGAAGCTTTTGTCTTTGTTGAGCTTTAATGACCCCTTTGTCCCATGATGTCATCAGTAATGAAATATTTCAACCTTAAACACCTCTGAAACCAATGGCATTTGGGATGTGAATTCCAACAGCCCATTCTCATGTTATGTCAAAGTGAATGGAACCATTGAATTAACATTTGTGCATACCTCCATAAAAGTTCCAAATAATTCAGATGGCGGATAACCCTGATATTTTTTACCCCCTTAACTGAATGAAAAGCAGAGAGTTGTCATCTTTCACTAAAATGTTTTTTCTTTCAGCTGTGTGGTTGCTTCAAGTCTGACTCAAAAGATTATTGTATTAGTTGGATTTGTGGTATTTCAGTTAAACCTAGACATTCTGAAAATGGATTTGGTTAAAAAGGACATTTTTGGTTAGATGATCATATATTTGACTCAAAATAAAGTCACAAAACCCAAACAATAATGGCCAACAGTTTAAATGTGTTTGGATTGCTAAGGTAAACCTTAAAGTTACCTTGGGTAGTTGTTGTCATAAAAGCCTCCACCCATGGGTGCTGTTCCATCTTTGTGGTTGTGACTCACCTGGAGACTCTTCATAATCACAACAGGGATGAACTGAGCAGTAAAGTGTGTAGACATCAGTCTAGATGCATCTTTATTTGAAAACTGAATAAGGGGTTCGTCTAAAAGCAGTGTTTTTCAACCAGTAGGAAATTGTCCAGTGTTACCTAATTGGTCTAAAGCGATTTGGTTTTACACTGAATGAGTAGAAATATGAACGATTATAAAATGTTTTTTCCTTTTTTAGCCAATCAAATTTCAAAATAGGATTAAAAATGAAAGTTTGAATCTCTGATGTCTTTCATTTAAAGATTGAACCATGTCCTTTAGTGGCATTGTTCGGTCTGAACCCTGCAAATATATCTCTCTCCCATTCACGATCAAGAGTAATGGCCTTTTGCCTAATAATTGCTAAAAGAGTTATATTAATGAATTGGAAAAACCCTTCTCCACCCAACTACGTCCACTGGATGTACGATCTGCTGCAGTATATACAAATAGAAAAAATTAGGTATGCAATTCATGGTGACACAGAAGATTTTTACAAAATTTGGCAACCTTTCTTGGAACATTTAAAAAAATAATTGTTTATACAACCCTACTCTATGCATCTAATCCTTGCTGAATTTGCTCTCCAACACTCACTAAAACATATGTAAGAATATATTATGGAAAGATTCTGTCCATTATCGGATAATCATTATTAATGGTGCAACTGTTTTTTTTTTTGTTTTTGTTTTTTTATTATTATTATTATTTATTTTATTTTTTCTCTCTTCTTTTTTTATTTTCTTTTCTCCTTTTCTTTCAGTTTGTATTTTGCTCAGAGAGCAAGACGTGTGTCCAATGCCATATTATTCTGATCCCAACACTGTTAAAATATCATTGTATTTATAGTCTTCTGTATCCATTTGGATTAACTCTCTGTTTGAAAAAAATGCAAATAAAAAGAGTTAAACTAAAAATGAAAGTTTGGATTTACCCACAGTTAAATGTAACAGACAAAACAGTTGTCCTAAATAATGAAAATATTATGATGTTCACAAGATTTGTCCAATTGTGAAACTATTCTTTTTTACAACAAATGCAATCACTTGTTCTGGAGCTGAGGCTGTATCACAAATAGTCAAAACAGACCCAACTTTCTGAATCAACCTCTTTTCATTAACCTGTTCATAAAGCACTCTGTAGTGAAATGATGAGAGCAAATAAATAAATGTTTTGGTTCCTGTGGAATATCGGTAGCAAAAACATAGTGTACAGCTTGCGCCACACTGTTTGTGCATGACACCATTGTTTGCTTATAAATATATTTTTTTGTCATTTGTCCAGAACTGGTTTCAAACTTTGTGTTCTGTGCAAAAGAGATGAATGTTAATATTTGTTTCCTGCATTCCTTAAAAGTTCAAGAACCACTTCTGGAACAGGAAATACTGATGTTTTTTTGTCTACGTGAAGTCGTTCTTTTATGTATTTATTTTTTTGCATAGTCGTCCTCATTTGCTGTTTCTCTTTGCTACAGAATTGTTTTATTGATTATTGTATGTTGACATTGAGTCTCCAGTGGTTTGTCTCCTCCTCCGTTGGCATCAAGCGGGGCTGATTGTGTGCTCTGTTGATCTCAGATCTGGTCCACATCAAAGCCTCGTGCTTCTTCAGAGAGAAACGCATGTACAGGTTACAAACAGCCACCATTCAGGAAACACATGCATCCCAGTCTGGAGACAATCTAAAGCACAAGGCCACAGATGGCAGATAACACTTCAGCTAGACTCTGGAACTCTTGAATGTTTGTAGAATTGTACTTGAATAAATCTCTCTCTTGCTGTTGATCGTTCCAGTTTCAGCCATTTCGGTAATCACATAATCTTGATAAAGGTGAATCAGCTAAATGTTTGTTTCTATCTGCATTCTGGATGTTTTAGAAATGCAATGGCCCATTATTGCACAACACAACTGCAAAACAACTTTGTGCAGGCAAAAACTTTTGATTTGCACTCATGTTGTGCACTAATGGCCCACCGATCACCAGTGGTGCTACTTACTGAAAAATAGTAACTAGTTACTTTGTTCAAAAAGTAAGTTGGTTACTTTTTTTATTTACTTGCACTAAAAAGTAACTCATGTATGTTTGATGCCCTCTTTAATGCCCTTATTGGTTAATTTCACTGCAGCGTGAAAAAAAATGTTTATTGAGCAAAGTTTTACTTATTTTTTTTGTTTTCTTATTGAATTTAATTTTACACTGTGCATTATGGTATTAATAATAAAAAAATACCGAACATTTTTAAAAGAAATATCTGAAAACTAAAAATTTCAGAATATTTATAAAGAAACTTTAAAATACAAAAAAAACCTGTATTTTCCCGATGAAACACACTATACATCTTCTATAAAACATGTGTTCTGAAATATAACATCTTGTTTATGGACCTAACCATTTTTGGTTAGCATTTTTGAATCACTGACTCCTTTAAATACAACAAAGATAGATTACATTGGACAGATTTTTTTTCTCTAGGCTCAAGTTTCTGAAGTTGTTGTGCTTTTGGCTCATCTGAATTTAACCATAACCCTGGTTTAAGGTTTAAGGTTTACATTGGCCAACATGAGTAGGGGTTGGATCATATTCCCATCTGTTGGCCTGGCATGTTCTCGATGGCACCTTAAGGTGGTGAAATGATTTGTGGAATCATGATTTGGATATATTTGAGATAAAATTAACGAGTTATACGTTTATTTCAGCTTTCCTGGTTGATCTGGATTTTGATTCCAATTTTCGCTATTTTTTTTTATTTTTTCAATATAAGTACTGGATTGTCTGAATATTTGACATTGGACTAAAGCCGGATTGTATTGAGTGTCCATGGTGCAATACCTGGTGAATGTGGCCGCTGGAGCAGGAGTGGTCCAAAGTCTAGAATAGCTGCTACCACTGAACTCCTTTTACATATGCATCTAAATATGTTTAAATATTTGCAGTGCCAGATGCACCACTAATCCTAGGGTACAAAGTGGCCGAGTCACAATACTTATGTAATTCGCGGTTGGTTTGTTTGATCTGGAGCTGCATTAGATCATGCAGTTCATCTTTGCTCTGTTATTAATCTGTTCTCTTCTCCAACCAGAGGTCAGATCCGCAGCTGCTGGCCCAGTTCTACTATGCAGATGAAGAGCTGAACCAGGTGGCCACGGAGCTGGACAGTCTCGATGGCAGAAAGGACCCCCAGAGATGCACGCTGCTGGTCAACCAGTTCCGCTCCTGCCAGGTCAAACACTGCACGGCACGCTCTCACTTTCTCAAGCACAACTCAGTCTTGTTTGCTCAGGGTTATCAAGAGTTTGTTTGTTTCCATGCTGGAAAACTCCCCCTGTTACTTTCTGTGTAAATTACAAGACAAACATTCCACGGTCAAACTATTTTGAACCTCAGTGAAGGTCGGTTTGAAATATGTTCATTTAATTTCCATTTTAGATGTTTACTATTTAATGTAGATGATGAGGGTCAATGAAGAAGTTTGAATATGGCTCAGAGATATTCTGTAATGCATAACCTGAATTACTTTCATTTTAGTTTATTACATTTCATTATTTATGTGATCCTATTTTAGTGACATGAGACCAAAGCCGCCAGCTCTGAATTGTTCCTTTTTCTTTTCCGATGTTGGATAGTGTATTATATGTATTGGGGTTTCTTATGATTTGTTAACAGACTTGAAGGTTTTTGGAACACTTTTGGAAGCCTATCCTTTGATTTCTCGCCTGTGCGATGCCTTTGGATCATTGCCCTGCTGAAGGATGAACGTTTTGGTTTTCACCCAGTAAAATGTTTTAGTACATTGCTGCAATCAAGACAATTCTCCCCCTCCACATCTTGATGCTACCACCACCTTGCTCCACTGTAGGAAGGCTATTTGCCAGATGAAGAGAGTTCTGGTTTCCACTAACTTTGTTGCTAGGTTTAGGTTTCTTACATATTTGTTTAAACTTTTTTCATTTTGGCATTGTGGGTAGAAGTTTATGATGATAAAAATATGTGCAGATGCTTTCTGAATTTCTTCTAGCTTCTGAGCGAGCACTGGCTGAGATGAATCTCCTAACCATAAAGGTTCTTGTGTGTTTTTTAAATCTGTGAGCAGGACAATGTTCTAAACGTAATAAGTCAGATCATGGATGAATGTATCCCAGAAGAGCGAGCCAACAGAGACTTCTGCGTGAAGTTTCCAGAAGAGATTCGACATGACAACTTGGCTGGGCAGCTTTGGTTTGGGGCCGAGGTACAGCACACTAAATGGTCGTGTTCGCTTGAGATTTTTTAAAGTTACGATAGAACTGTATTAACTGTGTTCTGGCTATTTCTAGTGTCTTGCAGCAGGATCAATCATCATGAATCGGGAAATTGAGAGCATGGCCATGCGACCTTTAGCTAAAGACCTGACCCGCAGCCTTGAGGAAGTGCGCAATATCATCCGAGATCAGGCTCTGCGTGACCTCAACCACTACACTGAGCGCATGAGGGATGCCCTGCGGCAGTTCGATAGCCTCTTTGCGGAGTTTGAGCTCAGGTGCTTGATTCTGGCATTTTGAAGTGTTTGCTTTTGGACCCTTCACAATTCAATGCATATTTGTAAGTTTCCCATCATATCTGACTGACAAAGTAATCAATTTTTGTATGTTTTTGTTTTAGTTATGTGTCAGCCATGGTGCCTGTGAAATCTCCTAAAGAGTATTACATCCAGCAGGAAGTGATTGTGCTCTTCTGCGAGACCGTTGAAAGGTAAAGATCTAGGTTGGCTGGGATTGCCTCCCAATAGGGTATACGACAAGAGGAAAAAATCCATTGTTTAAATAATTTTGTCCATATTGTTAATTGAGTAGCTGCATTAACCCTTGCGTGTTGGGGGAGTTTTCAGCCACTTCAATGTGATTTGGGTATAAACTTTTTCTCTGTTTCATCAAATTGGATGGTTTTTGGTGACCAGTCGTATTTTTACATATATTTTGGGGAAATGCTTTTTGAAATGTTAAAAAAAAAAAAACATTTACTCTAGACAATTTCACTACCATTTCGTTATGTAAAACAGACACTAAATTAAACTGTTGTAACTACTCAATTTTTTTTAAATCAGGATCTGTATTAGTTTATTCCCAAGATGCTACATGTTGTCACCGATTTTGAAAAAGAAATGACTTGTTTTGGGTAGCACTGTGGCCTTCTGGTTAGAAGGTTGCCGGTTCGAGGCTTGCCGGTGACTGAATAAATAAATGAATGAATGAATGAAATTACTTAATTTGAATATGAAAAATGATTGTGGCTTGTTTTTTTTTACCTTTTATCTACGGTGGCTCATTAGTGCACATTACAAATCAACTTTGTGTGCACAACATTATTGCAAATCAAAAAAAACACAAAACACATGTGTCTACTCATGTGTACAGGCCTTTAGGGTTAAACTTGACTATCTCCAGACCTGCTTTAGGGAGGAAACCTGCACCAGTGCTCTACAAGCAATCATTTGTTAAAAAAATGACCATCTTACTTTAATCCCTCACAAAAGAATCCAATAACTACTTGAGCAAGTTGAGGCATATTTACTATGGCTGCTTTGCTCCATGTCAGTGTTCAACCATTGTTATACTAAATGAATGATCACCTGCCAGCCAATCAGAGTCCAATTTTCAGAATGATATTGGTATTAATAAACACTTATGTTTTCCAAGGGCCCTGAAGCTTGAGTACCTTACTCAAGACATGATTGACGACTATGAACCAGCTCTAATGTTTACAATCCCTCGACTTGCTATTGTCTGGTAAGTGATGGGTCACTCTAATTACTCTCAAACTCTCTTTAATTATCAGTTTTCCTCACACTCTTGTAAACATTTTTGTGCTTGGCTGGTAATTATATCTTCCATGATGTCTTCTTGCATTAGTGGCCTTGTCATTTACTCTGAAGGGCCTCTTAACCTCGACCGCAAACCAGAGGACATGTCTGAACTCTTCCGGCCTTTCCGGACTCTGTTGAGAAAAATAAGGTATGTATTATGTCTGTACGCTGCCTGATGTACAAATATACAATGTCCAGGAAGTAATACTGTAACTTGGTATGAATGATGGCTTGAACAGTCTGTAGATTAAACACAAAGATATAGTTTTACTTGAAATATCCACCGTTTCTTTCATGATCTGCATAAGTAATTTTTCTGGTTGGCTTTTATAGATGTCTTTTATAGATATAAAGAGCTAAAGTGATATAAAGCTTTCAGATTTAGCCCCTTGACCACAATAGCTAGTAAAACTGACCTAGATTGCATGGATCACAGCCTAGAACATAAATACTCCTCATCACTAGAGGGCAGTGGTGCTGGATTCTGAAAACTCATAAAAGTTGTGCACCAATTCTATAACAACCACATCTATTTCAGACATTTTTGTCACCATTACATTCTGAACACTTTTATGCTTTGATCCTTTAACTAGGGACTTGCTGCAAACCCTAACAGAAGAAGAGCTCATGGCATTGGAGCGAAGCCTTTGCATCTCACAGGATGGAGATTTCCCTGCAGCTTCCACCAACGAACCCACTCCCTCCTCAACTGGTCTGGAGAATCCTTTAGAAACTCTGGTGGAGGACTGTAGAGCTGAGGAGGAGGTGGTGGATCTCACTCTCTTTGTAGCACAGGAGGAAGATGCTGTGTGGAAAGAGGACCAGCGGAAGATGCAGCCTGATTCCTCTAGCGAGAGTGGGGAGGAGGAGGCCCCAGATGCAGACTTGGCTTGCTCTATGCAGTACGATGAAGAGGAGATCGAGCAACTCAATATGATGGTGCATCAAGTTGGCGATGAAATGTCAACGCTCCTTTCTCCTCCAAGTCAGGGCCAGTCCCCGGCACATCAGCCTCAAGGCTCCAGAGGGAATAACCTGGACGGTTCCAGTGCTGCCTCCAGCACGCAAGCATCTCCGCGCAGAGCACCAGGAGCATACCCTGATGAAGATCGGGTGTTCTTCATGGATGACCTGGAGGGTGCTGTTACTAACGAACTGATCTATGGGCAACTTCCACCTCCCACAGTTTGCCTCAGACCCCCTGAGAACAATCGAGGTGCCCCGTTATCCGACTCGTCCTGTAATGGCTGGTTGGTCTACCAAACAAGTGATGCCCCAAGTTTGGGTTGCCAGCGCAAACTAAGCCAGTCGTCAGAGTCGGTGGGGAGCTCAGACAGAACAGCTGTGGTGAATGGATGGGGAGACGGGTTACAGGAAGATGAAAACTTACAGGCAGCAGAGGAAATCGCCAGTCGGACAGGGGGCATGAAGCTTTCCGCAACCGTTATCTTTAACCCTCATTCCACCCGCTTGACTGATTTATCTATCGTCTTGCCTCATTCAGCCCAGGTTTCAGAAGCTGGTGAGGGTGGGGCATTAGTTGCTACTCACTGCCTGCTCAACTCTTGCGTGTGCTGTGCTGGTGGGTGCATCGATAACCATGAGGATGCCATGGAGCCTGCTGGTAGGGGCATGGCACTGGGATTTGAGAAGCACAAACTTACAATCACCAGCTCTGTCATCCAGTCAGCTGTAGCTGCAGGGAGCCAAGGGAAGGGAAATGGACATTTGCCACTGACCCTGCCACCTTCCCAGGGTCACCTTGCCCCTTGTCTACCACATTGCTCTGCGCAGAACCAAGCGAGGGAGGATGAGATCAGTCATGACTGTGCACTCTACCACTTCTGTGAGAAATGCAGCTCAGGAGCTTTTCTGGCTCCAGACAGAGCCTCAGGACCGGGCGAAGGAGGGTCTAGTTGCACCCATCAAGACCCAGGATGCAGAATGCAGCCAAACACTGGAGGTAAAGGGGGACCGGAAGAGTTTGGAAAGCAGTCCAAAGAGGATAACAGGAAGATTATTAGGTTTGTTTGTCTTTTGTTTTAAAATAAATGAGACCGTTTTACTTTCTTTGTTACCGTTTTATGTTTATGAGTCCATTTCATGTAAATCCTCTCATTCTTTTCCATCACCATATTTCATTTTCATCTGTTGTCCCTATGTTTCTGGAATGGACCACAGCAGTTCCCAGGAGTCCCCCCTCAGTTCTGTCCCCAGCAGTGACATTGATGGTGTTTCTGTTACTACTTGCAGTTTGTCCAGTTCATACGCTCCCAGGTAACTTTCCTAGGAGACCACTGTAGAATCCCACAGTCCGATTTTTTTATTTTATTTTTTTCAATTGGAATAGTTTTTTACATTTGTTATATCAAGACAAAATCAATTGAAAAATTTCAGCTGTATGGAATAATATTTTATTGATTCTTATCTTTGGGAACTAGTGATCTAATGGAGGAAGCTAGTTGTAGCATCAATATCTTAATCCTTAGAAGTCCTGGGCCTTTTTGAGCATTTTTTTTACTACTTTACAATTTGGTATAATACATCACTCTACTAAACATCATTGTTCCAAGCACTTTTTGTGCCATTGTGCTTTTTTGTGCCAGAACTTTGAAAAACACAAACCATCTCACAGGTCTTGTTCTTCCGAGAGTAGCCTATTTGGGGTCTGTAAAATAAAACTGAAGCTTGCGTAAGAAAGGTAAAAGTATGGTACTTAAATCTACCTTAAGAACATATAACATGCATTTAAAGTGAGAAAACTTTTTGAGGCTATCTATCTTTATCATGTGTTAACATTAGCATATTAGCATTTTCTGTTATTTCGCCAAAAAGTCTTACCATTGTTGGCATAAATTAAATCTTACTCTTAGTGTTTCCCCATCGAAATTTTAATTTCCATGTCATTTTACTCCTCATAATTTTACTGTACTCCCAATCCAACACATTCCATGTCTCTGCTCCATTGGTGGGGGTTAACGAAAGGTAATTTGATTTTATATTTTTCTCATATTTATGTGTTCTCTGAGTTGATTGAATCAAAAGCTTGTAGTGTTCATGGAGTTCACTGAAGATTTGGATGGATTTCAAATGCCCCTATTTGCAAAATGGCACCAATGACTCAATTCCACTCATGTGCTGTGACCCAAGCTATTTTTTTAATACAAGATGTCACACTTAGATTAAATCACTAATTTGTGCTTCACTTAGGAGTGACCTTCCAGTTTTAATGTTTTTAAAAATATTGAAGGCCATTAAAATGAATGTTGTTGTTGCCCTTTAGCCCCGTCAGTAGCCTGACTACTAGCTCGGACATGTCTGAAGACCTGGATCACCAGGAGATTCAAGTGGCTCTGCAAGCTGCCAAACTTGCTGCTCACAATAAAATCCGCTCCCGTTTCCATAGCAGCAGTGACCTCATCCATCGTCTCTTTGTGTGTATATCAGGTGAGTTACACAGTGACCTCTGAGCATTGTTGGCTGGATAATGTTGAGTTACTTCTGCAAATGTGCCATACCTCCCAATTTACTTCCAAATGTGTAACAGGAAGTGACGCTGCAATTCCTTATGTTTTATTAACAATTTCTTTTTCATAAAGGCGTAGCTGATCAGTTGCAAACCAATTATGCAAGTGACCTGCGCAGCATCTTAAAAACTCTGTTTGAGGTCATGGCTACAAAGTCTGAACAAGGGGACAACGAGAAGCCTAAGAAAGGTCAGTGCACCAGATACATGTGCGCTACACGTTTTACACCAGCTTGATACGTTTAAAGATATTAAACATAATTTAATGTTTCTTTTGCGGTGCTTGTACAGCTCCATGTCTGGGAAGTGCTGTGCTGGAAGACTGTGCCCTCTGTCAGGAGACCATCTCTACATCAGAGCTTGCTGCCAAAGCTCGAGAGGGACACTTTGAAGGTTGGTTCATAGATTCATAGAGATGAATCATTTACCTGCTGTTTATGAACGTCGTTTCTTATGAAATAATTTCAATATTTGACATTTTTACAATAACTGTGGTTTATTCATAGCATTTATTGATCCAAGCCTGGATAGAACTGATGGAATGAGATGGAAATACTTTAATCTTGATCTGGTTCTGTAAAGATTTTTTTCAAGATCTTTCTAAATTTTTTAATGATTATGGTCTGGTTGTGACCAAACAAATGTATTTGGTATTTAAAGTTTTCAAAATAATATTCACAGCAAGAAACACTGTAACATCACGGAGTGAATATAGTGAGTCCGTTGTTCCTTTTATTTCTTGTTTGTTGTTTATTTACAATGCACCGTAAATCACTGTAAGAGCTTTTGAACTAACAAAATGCTTACAACCAAATTAATTAAACAATAGAAAACACTTCACCTTGTTCTCCATCACACCCCATGTTCAAATCTGTGCAAACTCTTTTGTTAAATGACCATTGCACTTGTATAAAGCTTCACATCAATAAACTTTTAAAATAAGTCCCAAGCAACATGAGAGGAGAACTGGGGGAAAAAATATAACTAATACATGAAAAAACACCTTTAAAACCCAAATAGAAATAAAACTGAAAATAATTTAGCCTTAAATTTCTCTTTCTGCCAAACCACTCTCTCCATAACATAAATTTATTATGGACTCTAGGTTTTTTTTTTTGCAGGAAATGTTTATACATTGGTCTATAATAATCTGATGCTGTTTAATAGTAACCATTAACGATTTAGTTTTTTTCCATTTCAAAGATAAAGAACTGATGTAAAACTGTGCATGTATACTGAAGGGAATATATAATAATATACTCCAGAGAAGACAGGAGAGGGCTTGAAGTCCAAATATTTACTAAGAGTTTCATGAATAACACATTACAGATATATCTGGGTGAACTAACTGCATTACACAACAGCAATGTGCATCAAGCTCCCATCGCAATGTGTTAGCTAAAACACACGCCCTCCCTTGTGACACAGTGTTATATATGTTCTTAAAAATGCTAATTAGTTGGGGCGTAGTTCCGTTTGCATCTGGCCTTTCGGCCGTGAGCCGTTCACTTCCTGTAATGGTGGACTGTCTTAATCCTCTGCACAGAGAAAAAGGCACTCGGGGTGATAACACAGGTCTATAAAAATATCCTATTGATTAAAGTCAAGTAACAAAAGAAATACACAATTATCACTCATTTATTTTTCAGTTTAATATTACACTTAATACTCAAATAATTATAACATAATACACCACATAGTTAGAGAAAATGAAACTGTTGGGAGATACCTAAATTGTCCTTCAATACATTTAATCAGTTTTAAGTGAATCTGTAGTTCTAGACTCGCTGTGTATTGTGACTATGAGAACAGCAATCGGTGCTGACATTGTAGAATATTAATTTATATTTAATACTGACAACACTGGAGTCAAGAGGTAAGGACACAGCGACAGAGGTTTTATTCAATGTAAACAGATAAACAAAAACATACCTGTCTTACACATCCGTTGTTCGTTGCGCAGTAGTCAGAGAGACATAAAGAGTTTGTTATCGTTGCGACACTGATCTTCATTCTATGAGTATCTCCACTTGTATCTTCAGCTGATCAAGTTAAGTAATTATTATTTTTTTCTCTTCTTCTTTTCCTCTTCCTTTCTTTCTTTTTCACTCGTGTACCTTCACCCTTCCCCAATCCTGTCTTGTCTTGACACAACTATTATAAACCGACTCGCGGGAACCACAACTAATAAATATTTAATAAATACATTCAATGTTCGAATCCAGAGGAGAAAACACCACACCAGGTGTTTTACGTTTTACTCCCCTGGAGAAAGCAAAACTGTCCAATTCAGCAAGGCATGTACTCTCCCATGTGATGGCTTTTGAGCCGGACAGGACAAGGTAAAAAAAAAAAAAAAAAAGTTAAGTAATAACATCATTCATTATTAACTTATTAAATAATTAAACAATAATAGCAAACAATAAAAACACTAAATTTAGACTAGATTTAAAAAATTGACCCATGGCATGAGACTTTCTATATGGTTGTTTAAGAAATGAGAAGCAACTAATTCTTATATAAAGTATGCAAAAATGGCTAGGTCTCATCCAGATGTAAACATCACCCTACTGCGACTGTGTTTGTCTAGAAACCTTGCTATAATCTGCTTTAGTTCCAGTGGAAGCTTATCCAGAGTGTACTTTCAATTTGTAATTCTGGGAAAGCTTTCTGAACTATTTTGTTTTAAAACTATTCTTTTACAACATCAGATCCTCCGGAATGGGTTCCAGACGAGGCCTGTAACTCCTGTATAGCATGTAAAGCACCGTTTACAGTAATCAGAAGGAAACATCACTGTAGGAGCTGCGGAAAGGTACATCCACATTCCTCTCAATCTCTTCCAAATGTTGTGTGGTGTTTTATTTTTTAATGACTTGGGGAAAAGAAATGATTACATTATAATCTGTCAAGTTTTTAGTTTTGACAAATATGTCTGACCTGTACAGATGAATCATAAAGCCGTATTCAGATGCGATGCAACCGGTTTTAAAAGTATAAAATACAATGATGTAATTGGGCATCAAAACATAGTTTATTGTGTAATAAACTGTCTGGCTAAAATGGTGTTTGCTCAAGGGGTGGGGGGGGGGGCTGGGTCGGGGTTATATGTAAAATCTATTTTATTGAGCTTTATGTTGTGTTCTAATGTCAGTCCCTCATTAAAAACGCACCTGAATCGTGACTTTGAATCATTCATGTATATTTAAGTAATCCTTGAATCTCCTGCGGTAGACACTGGGGGGTGCTAAAACGCTCTGTTTTGCGAAGCCCCGGCCCTTTTGCGTAGCTCCACCTCTGTCCCCCGTCTGCTGCTGCACCGCTCCTCCCCCTCCAGCTCCAGCAAAGACTCTCGTCTACGGCTGAGGGAGCTACTGTTAGCAACAGCTGGTCTCACTACGTGTCAACGAAGCTCCTCATTCAGAGTGCTTTTCTCTGTAGTTCTCCAGATTACAAAATGACTTCTACAAGGAGATGTATGTTTGGATGCCAAGGAGAGACCGCTCTCTTTACGTTTTACTGATTGCTTTTTAAACAAAAGCTTGTTTGATAGTGGACTCATAAGCAGATTGTCGCTAAAAGACTGTGCAATCCCAACTCTCAAGAGCACTCCATCGGAAGCTTATGTATTATTTCATAGCAAAACATAGTTTCATTATGAGGCATATTTTTAATTCCCTAGTAAAATGTTGCCACAAAATGGTGTAAATTTACAAGAGGATATTTCCCAAGCAGACACGTCTTGAAAAAGTCTCTGTAGTTGCTCCGGTTCTGCCGAAAACTCACTTTCTGGGTTCGACGTAGGATTGTGTGCATAGGCTTGTACAATATCCTCTGTTGCCCTTTTGCAAAAACACGATTTTAATGTTTTGACTATAAAAAAGTAGCGGCGCTCTGAAAATTAAAACAAACGGTGGCAGTGCGCATGGAGTATGACGCATTGAAGGAGGCGGGTCGGAAAGAAGGAGGGGCCTTCTTCAGGTGAATATCAGGGCGTTACGCGCAGCCAAGATGCCAAGTGAAATTTCTATGAGGTTGTTTATGACAAATACAACGATTACAATCCAACTGTAGATAAAATTGTTACTTGAGTGTGCTATAAAACGACACGATATGCCTGAAAAAACATATAATACCCCCCTTTAAGCTTTGCATTTAATAATGTTGGATCTTCAGCAATTCTCCACAAATTGTCCTTCAGGTCATTGTTCTCTTTTTTGTCAAACATTATTCTGTTGGCAGCCACAAAACATAATAACCGTTCTGCCATGTAGAATGTTTACGAGTTGCCGTAGCCTACCAACAAGCTGCATTGTGATTGGCCAGACGGCTTAGGAGCGAAAAAGAGCATTTGCGCCTTTTTGCACCACGAAATTTCCACCACATCGTTGATGTAAAAGGGTTCACTAACAAGGATTGTTTCCAAATATATTACTGTTTTGTGATAAAAATTCACGTTAAAAATCAACCCAACAACTAAAATTTAATTTACGTCTTTTCGCACTACGAAATGATATCTTTGTATTTTTTCGAAATTGCAACTGTATTGTGATCTGATCGAAATGAGTTTTCATCTTCCTGCAGATCTTCTGCTCCCGCTGCTCCGCTCACTCAGCCCCGTTGCCTCGATACGGTCAGGTGAAGCCGGTCCGAGTCTGCACTCACTGCTACATATTCCACGTCACGCCTTTCTACAGCGACAGGACTGGTATCTGAGCCCCTCACGCCCTCACATCAGTGTACATAATAACATGACATGCAATCACCTCAAAGAGAGCAAAGTATGGACTCAGAACTGGAGGAAATGCCTCAAGCACATAATGAAAAGCCCTGAACCCATGGGAGTCAGTGTATTATTTTAGGGCTTTGCTTTCACAAAACGGGCTTAATTACAAATGTGCTTTAATCCAATGTGGAACAAACGAGCTGTTCTGTCAAACAGCGGATCATTGAGATGTTTTGTGCGATTGTGATTTGATTAGCACCAGGTCCACAGGTGCAGATTCTTACGGTGAATGTAAACTATGAGCACATGAGAATAATGAAACTGTGATGTGTATCAAAACAATAATTCTAGCACTGCACCGTCGGTGACTGTACAGCACAGATGCTTGCTTCTTTGATTAATGGTTTCATGTAGGAAACATGCTGCTTTTCTGAAACCGAAGTCACGTTTAGAGGAACGGGCAAAGATGTAATGTGTACATTTGCTGAAACAGGGTGAACGGATCTTTCCCAAAGAGACAGATCTCTATCAGTCCCTCATGCAAAAGAATGTGCAACGCTTCTTTACGTTTTCTATTCTTGTGAAAACTGCCTTTTTTTTACAGCTGTTTGGGAGTCTTGTGCTTTACCCTCGGGATCTTAACCCCCTAACTCGTATTCCCCGGCCCTTTACTGTCCATTACCCCCTATTGTTTACACTAAGATTCAATTCGCCCACCTTCCTGCTGACCAACCACTGCAAACTGTCTGTAATTATTAGAAATAACACTGATTTGGAAGTGAATGATGCTAATGATATTAGAATAATGCTAATACGATTGCTCTGCAACAACACCGCTGTCGTCAAGGACAATATGACCCGCTCAAGTGTCTATAAAATTGGAGAAAATCAAAAATATGACATCACCTGATGACACTAACCAATGCACAGATTGCACAATCACCGCGTTCCTTTCTGTTAGAGGAATTTCAGCAATTTTTAGGTGTTCGCGGCTGATTTGCAGGTGACCACATCGTCTCTAAAAGAGATGGACCCCTCCCGTATCTTTTTCACTCTAGTCATCACGTTCTTTCCATCTACTATTTCTCGAGTTTCTATTTTAGGACACAAATGGATAGCAATGGTTTACTATTGGTTATAATACCTAAAAATGGTTTGTAGTTATTACGTTGAGTAGACGACTTTAGATTTCTTTGCACATGAATCCTTTAGATATAATTTCCAAATGCATAATAATCCAATCGTAGCTGAATTTATAAGCCTTTATCTGAGCTTATGTTCAGCTCGGAGCACATTCCTTCATTGTTAAAGCCACATATAAAAGCTTTCCAGTGTTTTACACGTTTGCTTCTGGAGTTATGGAGATTTATTAAGTTGAGTTTGCCTGGGTTCACATTCCCACTGACGTCACATTGGAAGTGCTGAGCTTCTTTTGTACCTTTGATCGGAGTTAAGCGAATTATTCCTATAACCTCCTGGCTCGTAGTGCTCTATTTGCAAAAACCAGCATTACAACATTCCACCACTTTCAACAACAGATTCCAATACCTGCGCTTTCATTGCATTTAGCTTATTTTCGGAACTGTTTCTAATGGAGGTTGCGGTAGTGTTTGGGAGTGAGTTTCCTCAACAGGTTTTCTTTAGTAGGGTTTAATGTTTGGTTCATTTCCTGATTTTCAACTAGTAGATCCACTACAAACACTAAACTAGTCCAAATCCACTACAGATGCTGCAGACTTGAACTCGAAACACTAAAGACGGTGCATCTGGGGAGATCTGATGTTTGATCTCTGACTGAGGTTTCGCAAGTGGAACAAATGTGAGGTTTTCTTGCACTTCCTGTTTGATATCAGGACTGTTCCTCAGGAATATCTCAATTGTACATGGCCATTTTAACACTTCCTGTCGGGCGATGAATAAGCTCCGGTTCGGATGAGTGCCCTCTTCCAGTTCCGCTCTTAATTTGTTTGCGTTAATGTTTGTATGAATGGAGACAATGCAGATGTTTTTACTTTACAGAGAACAGAGCTAATGCCATGATTTGTGTATATAATGACTTTTCTGTATAGAAAGAATCACTGAGAGAATTTACTCTATTTATTCAAAGCTTGTTCATATTTTGTAAAGGCTGGTTCAAATGTAAAGAACTTTTCAGAGGCTATAAGTATTTATGTCATGCAGGAAAGTAATAAAGAAAGTTTTCCATACAAAAATCAGTGCTCTGTTATTTCTTTAACAGTTGGATGACTGCAAATGTTTTGAGGGGTTCCTGTTGTTTTTTTTTTATTTCAAATATTTAGTAGTGAGCAGTTGTTGGTTACATTTTTAACTTTTTAACTAAACTCTGCTCTATTGTGTTGCAAATACATCAAAGTTTATATTTTTCTGAGCGGAAATGATGGAAATTTGATCACATGACCAAGGCAGAAGTAAATACACAGGTAAACTATAATAGCATTAATATAGCAGACTGTGACAGTGTCCTTCCTTAATCTCATCTATACTTTTGGTTGTTGAACACACAGAAATAAAAAAAACTGCAGGTACCATGATTTTGCAAAATCAATGTTGAATACTCATTTTTAAAATGGCACGTTTGTGTTGTTATTGACTTTTAGTTTGGTATAGTCTTTACAGCGTTTTGTCAGCTTTTTGAGTTTCATGTCTATGTAGGGTTCTGGCTCCCCATCAGATTTTTTTTGCCTTTGTGTCTGAGTCATTCCAATTCCTCTAATTGGAAGCAATAGAAAGTGTTTAGATGCTGTTCTTTCTGCTAAAGGAGGATTCGCAAAATATTGAGAGAATTTTTATCTAATTTTCATGAAATACTTTGAGCACACTTTCAAAGAATCACATTAACTTTATTTTGCCTGTAAAACATGTGTTTGTCTCCTAGATGATATATTTACAGAGATATTTTTTATCCACGCAACCAATGGTTTATAAAGGAAAATAATGAAAATGTCTAGGGGTGCCTAAACTTTTGCACATCACTGAAATAAATTGCTTTAGTTATTTCAATATGCTTGTGCGGGTGGACTCTCTCTATCTCTATCTATCTAAGTGTGACATCTTTGTCGCCATGGAAACATTTCTGTCAGCCCTTGCTTCAGTCTCCCAGATACTCCCAGTAGCTATGAATGCCGCACTTCCTGTTTTTGTACCTAGCATAAAGGATGTGAACTCGCACTGCAGCCCAGAAGCCACCCCCATGCTCATCAAATGCTCTGCACATCATCTCAAGATACTGATGATGATGATGCTAGAGCTGTGATGGAGTGGGCAGAGCTGAAGAAGCATCCTCCGTCTTCTTCTCTTTCACCAGGAGATCATCTGATTTCGTACATCTCTCCAGGGTTCTGATTGCTAAGTGTGAAGGTCATCCATCAGTGCAGGGCTCTCCAGACCATCAGCCACCCTGTTGACCATCATGAATGTGCCGCAGATGAATGAGAGACACTCTTTCTGCGACAGGAAGGAGACCTGTAGCCCCAGCAGAAAGCCCAAACCGGTGAGCCTCGTTAATTCCGGTGTTTTCGGCGTTTAACTTGACTTCAGAAAGAGCTGTTGCACTTTCCACTCACCACTTGTCAGCGGTATGGGTCGTGGTGGGTAAACTCGAGGTGTTTGAACACGATAAAGCAGCTAAAAATATCAAACTCTAGAGGCACAGCCGAGACCTGAGACCTGACGAGCGGCAGTAGACGAGTTCGATCGACGCAGTGATGCGAGCCCGCGGTGCTTTAACGACATTAAACTGCGCTTTTTGGACAAATAGGTAAAAGATTTCCGCGGACAGGCATTATGATGTGGCATAAGGGCGGGAAGCAGTATTTGGAAAGATTCGTGGTGAGTTTGTCAATGTGCCGTGTACTGTAAATTATGGAGGACCAAAATTTTTTTAATAAATACAAAAATAGTCGCATAAAGTAATGAATAATTTATTATTATTATTATATTTTTTATATTATAATTTAGTATTGCAGTTTTGTGTGTGTGTGTGTTTTTTTTTTGTTTACAGTTGGACATACAGTTTTGCTCGTAAGTTTACCCAGCCTGGCCAATTGTCTGATCACTTGGCCATTTCTTTTTTAATATATGAATGATAACACAAAAGCATTGTTGCCACTCAAATGTTATTGTTAAACAAATGTGTTTAGTCTTTTAAAATCAGAATGACTACAGAAACCTTTCAAATGACAATGATCAAAAGTTTATGGCCTGATAATATGCACAAAAACTGATACAAAGGGGTTTGAGTGGCTGGTAAAGGTAACCATCTTCATCTGTGTACTGAAAAGATTTCTGGGTTCCTGATAAACCCTTGCCTCTTTCATCCAGCTGTCAAAGCATTCAAAGGAAAGGGTAGTTGAGCTGTACAACACAGGAAAGGGATATAAAAACAATATCCAAGGAACTGGGAATGCCCATCAGCAGTGTTCAAAATCTGATTAAAAAGTGGAAATTGAGAGATGAATGCAAAGAAAATCCCACAAATAACACCAGCTGAGACACAAGGCTCTCTGAAAAAAACGTGACATGGCTGTTTCAAGGAGCACTTAATAAAGAGACTCTGGAAGAAATATGGTTTGCATAGTCGAGTTTCCAGAAGAAAGCCATTACCGGGCCACAAAGTAGCCTGCTTGCAATACACCAACAGCTCAGAGACAAGCCTCCAAACTTCTGGGAAAACATCTGTTGTGAAAACAGATGTTTTCCAGTAAACGCTACATTCCCACTGTGAAACACGGCGGCAGGTCACTGATGTTCTGGGGATGTGTGAGCTCCAAATGTAACCGGTGGATCTGCGTTGTGATTTCTCTGTGATTAAAAGTGAACCAGTCGAACACTAATGGTCTTCACCTCCGTTTATTCCTGACATGGGAAGACACAAAAACACAGCAATCGTCCTCAATATCTCCTCTTGGTTCTCTCTCGCACCGATGGCCATTGCCAAAAGGGCAGAGGAGGCGGGAATACAGAAATTAAACAACAATTAACATATTAACAACACATAGCACACCTGACATGGGAAGACACAAAAACACAGCAATCGTCCTCAATATCTCCTCTTGGTTCTCTATTTACACAAAGAAATACGAGATAATTATATAGGTGGCTATAACAAAACAAAACAAAAAGATGTTGGAGCTCAGGAAACACCTACCTCTCGCACCAATGGCCATTGCCAAAAGGGCAGAGGAGGCGGGAAGATGGGAATTTCCCCAAAACGAAAATGGTATGCTCTTAAAGGGGGAGGCACCCACTCCAACGAACCAATGAAACTTTAAATACAGCACTTTCTGTGTAATTCTATATTTACAGGATATATGTTTTATACCTGTTACACAAAGGCACAGGAAAAATAAATGCAGCCTGTTATCAAAGTACACTGCAGGAAAAGTTATCAATAAAAATGGGCAACTTTACATAAGTATCAGGGACTTTACTGTGATGTCAAATCTTACAGCATGCCACGTGTTGTGTCTTTCAGCCCAAGCCTCAAAATGCCATTACCATAGCAGTGTCCTCTCGTGCCCTCTTCAGCATGGATCAAGAGCAAGAGATATATGAGCAGCAGGGCATGGAGGATTACCTGAGCTACCAGATCAAGCACGAAACCCAGCCATTCGCCCCTGGACCTGCATTCCCCTTCATTAAAGTACTCACTTCAGGATTTAGTAATTATTCTTGTGAATGATGCAGCAATAGTAGAAGGAAATAACATGGCTACTGTAATGTCCTCACATTTTAATGTTAGTACTTGCTTTAAGGAAAAAAAGGCCAGATTTGAATGATTTCACAGGTAGATCAGCCATATTATCAGCCTAATGATGGTGTAAAATATCAGCTCTTAGTGCTGTGGGATGTGCTGTGGAGGTACTCTGTGTGTTATGCAGGCAGTGGAGGTGGTGAACGCTCGGTTGCGAGAGCTTTATCCAGATAGTGAGGAGCTGTTTGATGTGGTGTTGATGACCAGCAATCATGCGCATGTGGGGCTTCGACTCATCAATTCAATCAACCATCACCGTGAGTCAAAAAAGTTTATCATGGGATCTTAGGTTACATTTTAGCTAAAGATTTTGTCTTCAAAATATCTGGGCTGCAATACAAAGCTCTACCTTATCCTTAGCTTTGGCCATGAGCTCTGGTTCATCACCAAAAGGAGATCTTGTCTCACAGTTGACCCTTTGAATGCCTTAGTGTCTCCTCAGATGAGATGGAGAAATAATGTCATGTGTCTGTGTTTTTTTTTTTCCCAGAACTGTTGATTGAGCGCTTTTGTATGACGGGAGGCAATAGTCCTATTGGGTACTTGAAAGCCTACCACACAAACCTCTACCTGTCCGCAGATTCTGGGAAAGTTCGAGAAGCCATTGAAGAAGGTAAGGCCAGTGTTTTAGGTGCTTCAATGACTGAAGCACCAGAAAAATACTCATTTTATTCAATGTGAAATTCCTTCCAGGGATTGCAGCAGCAACAGTGTTTTCCACAGGGAGAGTCCCAGAGGTGCCTGAGACTCAGCTTCGTGTTGCGTTCGATGGGGATGCAGTTCTCTTCTCTGATGAGTCTGAGAGAATCTACAAAGCCCACGGCCTTGATAAGTTCTTTGAGCATGAGAAAGCTCATGAAAATAAACCTCTTGATCATGTATGTTCCATTTCAACTTCACCAGCATGGGCGTAGTACAGCTGTGCTCGTACGTTTACATACCGTGACAAATTTTCTGACTTCCTGGTTATTTTTCAGAAAATATGAATGAACATTAATATATTACTGGACATTCCAACACAACAACACACGGCCAAGTTCACTCGTCATAGGTTCCACCAGAACAAAGTGAAGGTTCTGGATTGGCCATCGCAGTCTCCTGACCTCGATATCATTGAAGAACTCGTGTGAGAACGCAAACGTGCAGTTTATGCAAGACAACCCGAGAATATTGGGATGCTTTACCAACAGAGAAGATGAAGAACTTCATTGACAACTATCTCAAGAGACTTCATGATGTCATTGATGTTTTAAGGGGGATATACAAAATATTAAGAGCTGTTATTATATTTTATATACTTAATAAATATTAAGAGTTGTGTAAACTTTTAATATTTAGCAAACATAGTTTTTGACAATAAATGTCTTCACCCGACCACTAACTTTAAGTGGGGGGAGTGGAATGTGTGTTATCATTCATATTTTTTTAAACATAAAAAAGTCCCACAGTATGTAAACATATGAGCACAACTGGAGAAGTACAGTAGTGCAAATAAGTATTTGACACAGACAAGTTTTCCAATTTAGAGAGAATTAGTACAAAGAGCATAGGTTCACCTCGATTGTGATAGACATTTCAGAAAGTCACATATTTCAGCTTTGTCATTATTCCAGTCACTATCATGCAGGAAGACCCCACTATGGTTCATTCCAGAACTGATTTTGGCCAAAATGTTTGACGTGCATTTTCCATCAATATAGTGCAGCCCTCCAGTCTTTTTGCTGGAAAAAAGACCTCTAAACCATGATATTTCCACCCCAATGCTTTACAGTTGGGATAATGTTTTTATAGACACACCTCTCTGCTCCAAATAGGACTAGCATTTTTAGCAGCACCCTGGTAATGGCTTTGGGAACATAGTTTGATGAGAAATCCATTTTATTCATCTCCTCTACCTTCTGCTGCGATTGTACCATGTCTAGGTCTGTGTTGTCTGATATTATTTTCCTTAGTTACATCTATTCTTCTCCCTATACAAGATCAACTGGATTGTCTAAATATTCCTGAATAGTCATAAATGTCTATAGAAGAGGGGGGTGGCGGTCTCTTAAAGGTCATCCATACTCTTATTCGATGTGGTCTACAGTTTTGTCCCTGGAGTGTTCAAAAAGTTTTTGGTCTTGCTTATATTTTGAGTGATATAGCATGTGACCAACAGAGACCAAATACTTTTTTAAGCAATAAATGGAAACAGTTTATAATTGTACAATGTCTCTTTCAGCTGAGCTGTATAAACTATTACAGTCAATTTTGAAAGGACATACACATGCTCTGGGTATTTTCATACTTTAATCTCCTGATTTTCAACAGGGGCCACTGAAGTGTTTCCTGGAAGCTCTGGGGAAACTGCAGCAAAAGTTCTACGCCAAGGGTCAGCGTTTGGACTGTCCAATCCGCACTTACCTGGTGACAGCTCGCAGTGCAGCCAGCTCAGGCACACGAGCCCTAAAAACTTTACGCTCCTGGGGTCTGGAGACAGACGAGGCATTGTTCCTGGCCGGGGCCCCAAAAGGTCCCATGCTCGAGAAGATCAGGCCTCACATCTTCTTTGATGATCAGATGTTTCATGTGGAGGGAGCGGCTGAGTTGGGGACGGTTGCAGCCCATGTGCCATACGGAATTGCACAGAAGATTCCTGCAAAGACTGGGAAAGACACAACAAAAGAGATGCAAGCTAAACAGCTAGAGTGAACATGGAGCTTGAACTGAACCAAGACCTATAAGGCCATGTCCAGACGTACCCAGGTTTTTTTCTGTCCAATTTAAAAACAAAACTGCATCCATCCACAGGGATGCTCAAAAAATCATGAAACGCTAATTCTACCAAACAAACAGGTAGCAGTCAATCCATGCCATTTTATATGTATTTAACATTGAAATTTGAAAAACACAACTACCAAATAGGAAACATCTGCATGTTATGTAGTGAACGGCAACATAGCCCTCGCTTTGGCTCCATTGTTAACAAATGAGTGACAAAGTGTGAAAGCAATAACATACTCCACCTCCCCAAACTAAAAAACAAAACAAAACCCTGGTTTCTTTGTTCACATGAACTCCAGGTGCGGAGGTTTTTACCACCGATTCACCTTGGCCGGCAAAAATACCATTTTCAAAAATAACGGGGTACATATGGACAGGGCCTTGGTGTGTAATAAAAGTCATCCAGGGTTTTTCTGTTACTTACTACACATTTTTAATTCCCTATAAAATGATCAAATCTCAAATTGCTATGTTTGTGATGTCAAACATTAAGATCCCACCCATTACTCTTGACAGACTACATCTACGATGATTAAGGCGAAATACTGAGTTGAGCGGTCATCTGTACTTGCTAAGAGATGGTGTTGTGTTGTTGATTTTACCCCAAATACCATCGACAAAGTTAACTTTAACATATAAAATTTTCGTAAATACATGAATCAGACCACATAGTAAGAAATGGACATCTGGTTTAACTTTTGACAAGATGCCCAAGATCTTTTTTTTTTTTTTTTTTTTAAAGAAGGAGTTATGTTTCCAACATGCAAACTTTCTGTTCTCAACTTTTGCTAAGCCATAAAATATTAAGGAACAAAATAAGGGCAGCTTTCCACTGATGCCTTTTTTGTAGGAACATATACAAGGAAGAAACTACAAATATTCTTTTGAGGATAGTCTGGAAACTGTAACTCTGAGTTGATTATTAAGAAGTTCCACCTTTTTTCGTCTACAAAAGCACATTTTGCAGAGAAAAGAAACTCAAATAGATTAAAGACTAAAGTTTTTCAAAGATCAGAATTGGAACTTAACAGTCTAAAATCTAATTTGAAAAGCTATATGGTGAATGCATCCATGTTAAAAACAAATTATCCATTTAAAAACATTATTTTCATTGTGTATAGTTAATGTAGTATTATAAAATTAATTACTAAATATATTTATTTATTTTGCCATGGTATAAATTTGAACTATTTATTAATAATGAATAATGTTGTGTTAAATGACATAAATGTCCTTTTAGAGTCTTCTACATGTAACAGCCTTGTTCTGTATGTGGATTTGTAGCTGTTCATTGTAAAGGGCATTTGAATCTCTGGTTTAATCTGTGTGTGTGCTGTATGTCTGATGCCTTGTTAATAACCAGACTTATCATCCTCTACATGTCTGCTGTGTGTGTGTGTTTGAGATCTTGTGTGCTACTCAGGGCATGTGCAACTCAATGGTCGAATCCAAGTTATACGGTGACCAATAAAACGATTTTATTCCTTCGATCTTCTTTGCGTACCTAAATCTGGACACGATTTTCCTTGGTGCAGCCTTGATTGTTGCTATTCCAAGTGTGCAAAATTATTAATTTTTCCTTGTATTGTACTCGTAGTTTGCATAAGTTTGGGAACCCAGTGTTATAAACAATGTATAAAGTGTACATTTTCAGAATTTTCCCAAACTGGTAAATTTCAATAGAATAGCAAATGTACCTAGACCTACCAGTATTCAGGCGAGTACCACACATACCTGATTAAAATCTGGTAAGCCACCGAAGGCAAAGCAGTGAGGGGGGAAAGACCTCCCTGCCCTCCCTGGGGTGCATAAAGTACAGCATTTTGAACTGATGTGAACAAAATTATGGGAAAACAGGATTTAGTTCTTGGTGGTATAACCATTGTTGGCTCTCAGAGATCAGATGTTTCTGTGTAGTTGGCACTAGGCTTGCGGACAACTTAAGAGATATTTTGTGCCACTACTCTTTGCTGACGTGGGAACTCAATCTTTTAGTATTGGATTTAGTATACAATGAAGGTCTGAAGACTTGCTAAGCCAAACCACAACCTTTATGTGCTTTTTCTTGAGCAAGTCCTTGTTGTCCTCGCCATGCACATTGAGTCCTGGAATACTAATCCATGAACCATTTCAAATGTCTGACTGAGGAAAGAAGTTTCACATTTTTTCCTGTGATGCTATAATGTTTTCTTTCTCTACTTACGAGAAAACAACAGGCACAAAAATTCATTTGAGACCAAAAGTTTCACTTTTACCCACTTCCCCCTCTGGGTCTGTCATATTTTCATTAGCATGCCTTTCCTAAACAGGGCGACTTTGTTAGCACATAAGCATTCCAGTCCTTTGTGGTGTAGGGTGTTACCAATTGTTTTATTGGAATTTTTGGGCCCAATAATAGACAAGTTCTTCTCATATAGTTCTGGGTAGATTCCTAACCATTCTCACTGTTGTGACTTCACCAAGCTGCTTGGGGCTGGGGTTGTAGCCCATTCCTGCTATGTGGATGTCTACAGTCCTGTCTCTGGACAGATTTTGTAGATGTTGAAACATCCATCCATCCATGTTCTAATTAATCAAACAAATCAGTCAGGTGTGCTAGTTTGTTGAGAAGGGTTATCACGTTTGGTTTATAACTTTTTCAAATGTCTTCAACTGGATTTTTTGCAGGGGCGGCACAGGGGGTAGCACAGTGGCCTTCCAGTTAGAAGGTTGTTGGTTCAAGGCTCGCCAGTGACCTTCCTGGAAGGAGTTTGCATGTTCTCCCCGTGCTTGGAAAATGAATGAATGAATGGATTTTTGCAGTTATTGTATAGTCATGACCAAACAAACAGGGGATAAATAACTTATTCAAAGATTTTATTTAGCATTTTAGTGAAGGATTTTCCTTCAATCTGAAAGGAAAATTAAAATTTGTATCTCTGGTGAATATTCCTCTTAAAAACCTTTTGAGATTTCCCCTTGATGGAATTGAGGAACCAGTAACTTGTTGGCTGTAGTTTTGAAGGCGGGACTTAAAATGAGTCTCCAATCGTGAAACAACTCCTGACATTTCCTCGCACAGCTGGTTAATCAGTAAATATAACGACCAACTTGTGGCGCTTCCTTTGTTTGGCTCGTGTTCGTGAGAGTTCCGGACACGCTTGATGTTGAAAGTTAAGTTTAGTCTCTTTATTAAATAGTTCCAGACTGTGTTTAGGAATGTGTGCGATCACATGATTAGCGTCATATGACATTGATGAGCCCTCGAGAGAACACAGAAGGATTCCTAAACATACCGCAAAAGTCTCTTGTTTTGCATATGTCGTGTGCTCCTCATCCATGATGAATTTAGATGGATAAACACATGTTGGGAATTCTCTAGATCATGGAGCGTTTGGGAGTTTGGTCGGTGCTCGCCATCTCTTGGGTCTTGGGTGAGTTTATTTAAATATTACTTGAACACACACTTTCTTATCTTAGTGAGTCTATTTATTATTTTCGAACAACCTAACGTTAAGCTATCGCGTCTCGAGAAAAGCGTTTGGTTTCTTTTGTCCAGTGGTGTCACTATTCGACCCCATCATTAAATGAATGGCCTTCTTTGTTCAGTTTGTCTAAAGCAGATTTTTCATTTATTAAATAATGTATCTTGTTTTTCCATCCTACCCTTTTCAGTGAGTCTATTTTTGAACGTAATAAAAAAGGGTTTCTTAATTAAAATACAAATTAATCCTAGTTGTGAAGGCTGTTTTATGTCATAAGAAGTAGTCTTACCTTAAAAACTTGCAAAGTTTTAAGTTGTCAATTTTTTTTGCATCATGCACAATTACTAGTCCTCATTTGGGAGATGTATTGAAGTTCAAACTGTTAACATTTCAGGACAAAATGGGCAGATTAAATAAAAAAAAACCTGATTATTAATCACACAATTTTCTGATCACATGAACAAGGTGGAAGTAAAACACAGGGAAAACTATGAAATGGGTGAAAAGGCATTAATATAACAGACTGTAAAAAAAGGTCCTTCCTTCGTTTTATCCATAATTTCCACGTTGAACACACAGGAAAAACATTACATCATTTTTTTTGAACGTGTTAAATATTCCAACTTAATCACATGCATTAACATGCTATTTTTGACAGCACTATAAAAACACAAAATAAAGTGTCAGGTTACCAGGTGTCACTATGAATTTTCTATTATTTATGGCTACACATTTGGCAGACCCTTTTATCCATTTAATCCATGACTTGCATTACAAGGAAAAAGCACATTTCATCAGTTCTTGCTTACCCTGGGGTTTCAAGCCTCAACAGGACAGCCTATTGGACAACATTCTCGTCTCAAATTGTTGAAACAAAGTCTATATCAACGTTAGATGCTGTATTTCTTGTGACCACCTGGTGGTGCTATGACTGATACTATTGGTTTCTAATCAAAATCTTCAGACAAGGCATCTTCACGCACGTACCAAGTTTGATACCAATCAGACTTTGTATGGCAGAGTTGTAACTACTTCCTTATAATGTAGAATTTCATTATGGTTTAGTTTGTTTCAAAAGCAACTGTGCACACATAGTTTAACAAAATCAAAAAAGCTTTGCAATTTAACATCCCATATGCATTAAGATAAGACTGAAGAAGTTATATGAGTCAATATAAGTCTTTTACTGGGAGGAGTTGAAACATGGAAATAGTAAATAGTTTGGTAAAGCCAAACTTTGTTTTTATTTCAGTTTTTTTAAACATCTCATTTAATATACATAATGATAATCATATATATCATATTGTGGACATAATATTTAGATTTGCATCATGTCATGAGCAGAATGAATAGCCAGTGTCGTGTTTTCAGTGAATTTGATTGAAACTTGGTGTAAACAAGTGATAGAGCGAAACATTTTCCACCAAGTTTCTCAGCCAGCATTTAGTTGAAAAGGTTCCTTGACTCTTCAATCCTTCTTTGTGTTTCTGGAGAGAAATCAAGTCATATGACAGAAACGTCTGAATAATTACATTTTTCCTGTGGCTGCTTGTGTCACTGAGGGTGACCACCCTTATGGCTAATGTGATTAAATTCACAATAAAGACTCTGTGTGGCTTTCTGCTCCTGACCTGCGCCATTTACTCTATAAACCAGTAGACAACACACAGCTGGGGGAATGTGAGTGAAGGGCCTGTGATAAAAGCAAGCTATTATAAAAGACCTAAAATGAACCCTGATGAAGAAGGAGCCATTTGAGCCAAAATTAATTTTAAATAATGCACTTATCAGTGGGTTTCTTTTTAGGCTAATTTACTTTTTAGGCTTGTTTACAATGCCTTTGAAATTCACAAGTACAGTTTTCATCCCAATGCAAACAAGTAAATTGACAATTCTGTTGGCATCTTTAGGGGACGACATCATCAGGCATTAGAGTTCAGTAAAGTTGGCTGCAGATTCACAGATTCGAGTTTCTCTGCTCAAACCCGAGACCCAAACGCTCTTAATAGACTAATGACATGTCTTCTTAATCGGTGTTGTGTAGCAAACAAACTACAAAACGATTTTCATCAAAGCATGTCTCTCTTTTGACAGAGAGGATCTCTTAGGGAATGTCTGCAAAGTGCTAAACCCAAAATAAGTTTTAACCAGAAAATGTTTAATAACGTCACTCTAAAATGTTTAATTAAAACCAAAGTTCCATGCTGCCATAGGGGATTTTCATCCAGGACACCAAATAGGCTTGAACTGCCCCTGGTTTTATTAGTAATTCTATGTGAGTAGATTAAGTACTTTTTCGTTTCTCAATTGAATGGCAAATTTATGGAGCCAATTATGAGCCAAATTCTCAAACAAATGCAATGTGCCTTGCGAAGGAAAAGTCAACTCGCAAACTAATATTTACAGTTATAATCAATTTGATTTATTTTTTGTTCAATGCAGTTGACTCGAATAAAAGAGGTGAGATGTGTAGAATATGAAATGTATTGATGTGTCAAAAAGTTTCCTCTTATTGGAACATATATTTTATATCCTTGTTGATGCTAGCAGGAAATAATACTGAAAAAACCATGGAGCATGTCAATGATTTGAAATGTTTTGATTTTACATGTTCTTTTTGAACACGTTTCTTAAATACTCTACCTTTGTGTATTTAAGAAACACAGCTGTTTTAAACAAATATGATCATAGTAATTAAAGAACAAAGTCGTGTGGGTGGAATGAGTCTTTTAATCAAGTTAAGGTCTTCTGGGTTATGTTTTGCTTGTTGATGTGCAGGGCTGGTGATGAGTCAGACCACCCTGGGTCCTGCTGTGACCATCAGCACGGCTGCTGTAAACCTGAGCACAATCCTTCCCTCCACCACTGGACCCACCTGCTCCGTGCTCAACACCTCCACCTGTGCTGCCTGCGCACCTGGCTCCTACTATGATAACGGCATGTGGCTTCTTATCTGTTCAAACCGTTAACATGATGATTCTCTTTTCAAAATCAACATGGTCTCCAGGATAGTGCAGTAAATTTTAACTCCATGAAAAAATGTGGAAGTGGAGTCTTTTTGTTGTTGTTGTTGTTGTTTTTTGAGTTTGAGTGTTTACCTGATCTTCAATGTTTCTCCTCTTTGCTTCAATGTGTGTTGAGTCATGTTCTTTTTTTTTCTCAGAGACCCTGCTATGCTCATGTTGTCCAGATGCTGGCCTGTGTGTGTCTCCGGAAGCCTGTCTGCTCTGTCTGCCAGGGTTTTATCAGCCTCTGGCTGGACAACTAACCTGCCATCCTTGCTCCTCTGGATTTTACAGCAAGTGAGAAGAGAAGGAACGGTCCTGGATCTCACTTTGAAACAAAATGGTTGCATGGCTAATACAGGTTTCTTTGCTGTGTTTGTCGTCGTTAGTTTCACCGGAAGTCCTGTGTGCCAGGCTTGTCCTACAGGAGCCTACAGCAATAACAGTGGCTCAGTCTCCTGCAGACCCTGCACTCCTGGTATTTGCAGCTTTTTTTTTAATCATAAATAGTGAAAACTGTTTAACAGATACCATAACAGCTGATGGTTTTGGGAAAAACCATCACCATTCAGAGAAAGACCATAGATGATTTGCACAATGAAATAAAAGAAGCTTTGTTTCTGGATGCAACAGATCATCAAAACAAGAACACGTTGTTAATTTGTCCGTGGAGCTGCATGAAAGACAGAAACAAGGCTTCAAGTAACAAATATTAGGTTTATCTGGAAGCCATTTATATGGTAATTTGTTTATTTGGGTTCTCAGTGTACTAAAACAGATCTAAGCATTAAGGATCTAAGATGTAAGTATATGGATAATCGTTGACCTTCAATAGAGAACACCATGCACTGACCTTTAAGCAGCAGGTCAGAACATGCTTACCACTACAGAAAATCAATCTGACGCACTTTAGACCTTAAAACCTCTACACACTGGTCTGAATTGATATTCGCACGATTGTTTTGATGGCTTCTCAGCAGGGTGCTCTTCAACTCTTCAAGGAAATGTTGATGCAATGACGCTCCCTGCATGAAGATGGCGTTTGTTATACAACAGATGCACTCCACATGGGGAAACAGGAAAGAAGAAGGCGACGAGGGACAAGAAATAAAAAACCTAGAAAAGTCAACGGTTTATTCTGTTGGTGGCTAATCACAGGAACTGCTTTGCAAAAATTTGGAGAAAAGAGGAATTGTGGTTTCGCGCTATTTCTTTCCGGCACTATGAAATTGTTGGATGAGCGCCACCAAGCAGCTCTTTTACATCCTACTCACATCATCAAAAGAGCCAGCTTTCATTGCTGAAACTCTTTTTCGTTGGCACCTATGGTTTTGATCAGACAATTAAATCTCAGGAACATCTTTTAATGAGACTGTAAAAAGTGCCAAACACATCAATCCAAAACAGTAAAAGTGTTGTTTTTGTGTCTTCTTTCTTCAGGTTTCTACACATCTTCACAAAACTCAACGTCATGTAATCCATGTCCACAAGGCACATTCTGCAAGTATGCTTCTCTTCTGAGCGTTACATCACAACATTTGATCATAGTCATGTTTCTTTCCTCATATTTTTACAATTTAGCTATAAATCACGATTGAGTGATTACCTCACATCTCCTGTATATCACTATATAGATACAGTCTTACAGTTTTTATGACTAGACATATTTTATAAATGACAGAATGAACACAAAATTGAAATTAACAGGTGTTCAACCACAGGTGTTGATGGTTGACACAATAATTATTAATTTAAGAAGTGTCCAGCACACAGGAAATTATAAAAGGTCATTACTTGACAAGGAAAATCCCTTTCTATTTCATGGTGTCAGTAATGGCTCCCCATGGAAGAGAAATGTCAAAATCTGAGGAAGGAGATCATTTTGTCACACAAAAAGGTGAGGGCTATGAGAAGATCCGCAAAGCTTTACACAGCAGTCAAAATGCTGGTGCAAAAGTCATCAAAAAATGTAAGAAGTATGGAATTGCAACCAGCAGGGATGTCCAGGAAGTTAACATCTTGACAGGAGAGTCTTCTGATGGGTTGAGTTGAAGAAAACCAACTGCAAGGTCACTGCAGTTTGAAAAAGCAGTAGAAAGCCAAACTGGACTAACCATTTCCCGTGACACCATACGGTGCCCACTGCAGAGAAATGGCACTCAAGGATATTGTCCATACAGGAAGCCTCTCCTAAAACCCATGCACAAAAACACCTAGAATTGCTAAGTGC
The DNA here is from genome assembly GCA_007224835.1 of Danionella cerebrum. NCBI lineage: Eukaryota > Metazoa > Chordata > Actinopteri > Cypriniformes > Danionidae > Danionella > Danionella cerebrum. The sequence continues at coordinate 537,766 of SRMA01027219.1, forward strand.
CCATGCTGAGAAAGATGAAGACTACTGGGATACTAACTTGTTTAGAATAAAATGGCATATTTTCGCACTATTTCTCTGAAAGCCTCATTGATGAGGGTGTGTTACTTGAGCTGTGGAAATCTCACCATCTCCTGCCATTTTCACATTTGGGGTCAAATTGGAAAGAAATAGGGACAAATATTACTTGACAGTAGGAGTCCGCACATGATCAGAGGCGATCAAACCCATAAAAACACAATTGAACTTTCGACAATCATAAAAACATTTTTTGAAAATAAAAAAAAAATGTAATGAATTTTTACTTGTCAGAAACTGCCTTTGATTTAACTTAGAAGTGGCTGTTGGCTGCAAGGGCCTAAAGTGTAGACGCTGCAGCTCTAACGCACTATATGTGAATTCTTCTCATTTGCATCCGTCGTTAGCGCCTCGAGCTGTTCGCAGTGTCGGGTCTGTCCTGCAGGTTCAGAAGCTCTCCGGACTGCCGCTAAAGAATGTACACCCTGCCGTCCAGGTACAGCTCATTATTTCCAATACTTCCTGTTCCTACATCATACGTGTGATTACGCAACTTAAGAAAAAAAGCTTCTGCACTCGAATAAATCACAAATCCTAATTTTTTTTTAGGAATGCACAAGCCATCACTACAGAGCATGTGTCAGATCTGCAGCAGTGGTTTCTATCAGATCCGCTGGGGTCAGGAGAACTGTGACATATGCCCTGAAAACCACTACTGCCCTGTGAGCTCTCACTTCCTCTTTAAATATTCTCTCAAACACTATATTTACACTAACCACAAGGGTTTGTTGCCCTTTGCATGAAGTCTCACCGAAACACAAACTCCCAGTTCAGCTCAAATGGAGAATTTATTTGTAATCTTTATATAATGACGCTCATCCTTATTGCACAAACTTCTTTGCAACATTGTTACTGTTATTTTGTCTAGCTATGCCAGAAGTTCATTGCCAAATCCAAACAAGAGCTCAGTAGATTCAAAAACAGTAAAAGAACCAGTTGCCACAAGAAGAACATCCTCTAATGGGCAGCTCCCATTTAAAGTCTTGGGTGATGGCAGTCCCCAGGAAAGGGAAGGAGTTCACTGTGGAGATGGTAGCATCTGTCAGGGTGAGAATTAGCAATGGGGCTGACACTTTCCCAAACGATCATCTACACTGTCTTCCCGGCTGTTGCTGGCGCACCAAAGCCCCTGATGTTCCACCTCCCTCCTGTAGGCAGAATGAGGCTATATACAAAAAAAGTGTTACTTTAAAGTGGGGTGGGGCTTAGTTTTGTGATTTGACCTTACGAAAAGCCCTTAGTAACTATAGTTGACTCCCAACATGGGATGCATTCGAGCTCCCCATCCACTCTGTGATTTAACTCTCTTGTGATAATCCATTATTATGAAGAAGCTGGAAGAAAGATTCAAAAAAGGAACCATAGAAAATGCTAACAAACTGCATAGAGAAAGGGACAAAGGAGTAAGGAGGAGGGAAGGGGAATTCCTTGGAGAGGACAGCTCACAGCATGTCTGGAGATGTCAGTCAACACCTCATTCAAAGAGTCTGAACATTGCTGGTTGTGATGTAGCTTCCTGTTACTGATGCAACTTCCTGTTCTCTCTCAAAGCAATAAGATTGAAAAAAATTGTTTACTACAGCTAACACTGAGGTTTTCTTTTTCTTTTTTTGTTGGCGTTTTTTTTTTACTTAAAATAAAATAATTACCGTAAATATCTCAGGAAGTGATGTGTCTTTGTCCTATACAACGTCTATGACTCATTAGTATTTTAATTATTCATGAACTGGACCTCTATTATCCTATAATAGGATATGGGTCATTAATCATTAATGACGCCTAACCTAATTGGTCCGGTCAAATTTCAAGACCACACAGTAGTTTTGAGTTTAGAATGGTTCGCAAGTGTTTGTTTCCATAGTGCAAAGGTGCTGAAGAGCCTTTTGTTGTAAAGATCTCAGGCAGATGAGACCCAAAACAGGTGGCGTGAATAACCCTTTAAATACTATTTTTCAATCTGGCATAAACTAAAAGAGCCTGGTTTCATCTCTCTGTGTCTCAGAGTCCTGATGTGACTCCGATCCAGTGTCCGGTCGATGCATTCTGTCCTGAAGGCAGCTTGGCCCCAAGTTACTGCATGGAGACTTTCTTTCGGAAGGCTGGGGAGACCTGCGAGCTCGCCCCTGTTACCATTGCTCTACTTGTAATTGGAGGAGGAGGTATGGACGACTCTCCGGCAATCTTTTTTTTTTTCTGCAAGATGCAAGAGCTCTATGATCTCAATATTTGGAGCCACTGTAGACAGAAGGACGAAAGTAGGACCCTGAACAAATTTCAGAAGTTTGGCATTCCAAAGCCATTGTTAAAGTCTCTCTGTGAGAGTAACATTTGGAGAGCTACAAGATCTGCAGTTAATAAAGGCTGGAAGTACTATCTTTGATTAGATTTTGAATAGTGGTTCACATCTGAACAATGGTAAACACTATATTAAACATGGGATTGTCTTTGTTAGGTGTAATGAGAAACATTTTAAAATTGCATGTTGTTAATCACTTTTGGTGCTTCTTTTTAGCAATAGGAGGAGCGAAATGGTTTTCTTTATTAGCGGAAATGTTTAAAGTATGTGTTTTTAGACTTTTTGTCATTGCGTGGATGACTAACACTCTTCAAATCCTGTTTTTTACTGGGCAGTGGGTCTCCTCTTCATCATAGTTTTGGTTCTACGAAGAAAAAGAGATAATGACAGTGAGCTGTCCATGTCCCGGACACCCTTGCTGAGGAAAGATCGCCCACCTAATCGATTCTATGGGATTGGCTGTGATGCCGAGCCAGTATATGCTGGGTGGTGACATCACTTTTAGCCACACATGCTGTATTTCGATTGAAGCTTCTGTTTAGAGAAGCCTACTTCCACACCCAACCTTTTTAGCTTTAGACACTGGTGGATATTTTAAAAATATGTACTTTTTTTAAATCCATAAATGCCAAATGAGCGGGTCAGCTTCGGCGTCAACAGTGAATTCTGGCAGTTTTTTGGTGTTGGTCTGTATTTTGTAGTATGAAAGAACATTAAGTGTTCGGGGTAGGATGTTCTTGTAGGTTAAGCACTGAAGTGTTCTTAAGCTGTGTTGTTCAATGGTCATTTTTGTGATTGTGTAACCACTAGATTTGACTACCTGGTCTCCTTGAGGTACATTGTGTTTTGTAAATGTTTATTATTTCTTAAATGTATTATTATTTTGTCGCTTGTCTTTTAAATTAAATGTTTTTGAACATGCTTAAGGCTGGTGTGTTTAGAGTTCCAATCAACTGAAATGCCTACTTCAGTGTCATACTTTTGGACAAATGGAGATTTTCTATATGTATTCTACATATATAAAATATTTTTATTTATGTATTTTCTTTATGAAAAAAGACTGTGGCCTGCTTTTTTGTTGTTGTCATTACAGTCTTGGATGTGTTAAATATTATTAACATCATTGGTGTTCATGAATTGTTTTCTTTTTTTTTCTCTCGCTCATTTATTGCTTGTTGCTGTTTTTCCCTCATTTACATCCTTTATAATGATCTTATTTAATTGCAAAGCAAGGAAACCAACTAATCATGCATTCTTGATTGTTTGTAGTTTGTAGTCATTGTTGTAAGAAAGGGGTACAATTTTAAAGAGTTTTTTTTTACTGTTAGAACCATTAACCCTTGCAAAATAATTCACAATTAAGCATTAATTTGCATTCAATTTGCTAAAACAGTGAAAATTTTGTAGTCAAATTTAGACTCAACATCACCCTGAAATGGTCCTCAACAGATAAGGATTAAATAATTGCTCTGAATCAAATTAAGATTTTGAGCGTGTACTCCTTTCCAGTGGGTGCCAGTAATGAGCACATTTACTATTTTCCAACCGCCGTGAAAAAGAAGCAATCTGCCCCGTGTTTTCGCGAGTGCATTTTCTGTATGTCCCTAAGGGGCCACTGTAGTAGATACGTCAGTGGGTTTCAAGATGGCGTCCACCTTGACCAGAGGATTGCTGGGTACACGTTATACATATTTTATTTTAGGATGGTCAGAAATACAGCGCTAATACCGAATTGCAGTGGGGAATGAAACAGCGTTTGACATATTATTTGAGAATATTACTAGCTAATCAACTGTATATTGACGTTTGTTTGTGTTTAATTACTATTATTATTTTGCCTGCTGTTGAATGGAAGCGTTCGTTGATATTTTTCTAAAATACAATTTTTCGTTTCCGAGTCGAGTTTATATTATTGTTAAACGCAAGAACCTTGTACCAAAAAGGTAATTTTAACAGTTTGAAGAAAATTCTCATAATCAGTTTTCGTTGCATTATGCCATGGGCAAACAATATTTTTATTGACTTAAATTATATCAAAATACGATATAAATTACATCATAATACGAGCATTCGAGTAATGGCAGATAGAAAAATAAACAAAATAATAAATGAAGTAGAAAAAGAAAAATGAACAGAAAGAAAAACAAATGTCCATGTCTATGCTACCTTCACGTCTCAGATTATTCCAGTTTGGTCAAAGTTCTTCAGAAATGTCGTTCCTAATGCTTTGAAGTTGAAGCAGGGGTGAATTAGATTTAGATACGCTTTCAGATTTATTTTTAATCCAGCGATAGAAGGCTTGCTCTTGGAAAACTTACATTTATCAGTGTGAAAATTAAGGAGATTAAGGAGACCCAAATATACATGAAGAGCATACCGCAGAAAAGTCTTCAAATCAAAACCCTTAAACGGTCCCCCTCACATCAGCATTGAGTGTCAGCAAGGTGAATGCTCATGTATGGTGTTTTTTCCTCTGGTCTTCTCTGTTGGTCAGGTCTGCTGAGACCTCTGGCGGCTTTGAGCAGGGACTGTGTGTCTCCTGCTGTCCGACTCGCAAAGACACATACGGTCAGCTTCTCAACTGTGATCCAGAGACCAGTGTCGGTCTCCAGATCTCTGATTCCTGTTTATAACAATGCATGTGCACCACAGACAGGGCTGCTCAAACGGTAAGACATGTTTCCTTCTGTCTGTCTTTGTTATTTCAATATTAACGTCTATAATTTAGCTGTTTAAAGTACTGTATGTAAAATATTCTGTTTGAAGCATGGACGGTATATGGTCCATCAAACTATACCTCAATCTGTAATTAGAATAGCAACTATAGCAAATAAAAGTGTTTTCTTCATTGAAAACAAACCAAAGTATATGCATGCTTAGCTCGAAAGAGAAAACAATGTTGTCTCTTTAAAGCTTTCCTCACCTTAAAAACATCTCCCTTATATTTATTCTTTGATCAAAACCAATTTTCAGCAACATTTATAAGTTTCTAGACCCTAAAACATATTTTGATGTGTACACAACTATAAAATGCAGATAAAGTTTAGAGTTTACTGGCTCTTAAAAAGTCTAAAATTTAAAAAACAAAATTTTAGGCCGTAAAAAGTCTTACATTTAATTAAATATATAAGGTTCTAGACGGGTCTGTACTTCTACTTTCTTTAGTTTGATTGGGTTTTTTGGTTCTTCATGACAACAATTGGTAATACAAGGATTGAAGTCCAGCCTTATCCACATTTGCCAAAGAACATCTGAATGATTCCGGGGAGAACTGAGTGAGTTTTGTGGTCAGATAGGACCACAAATGATGTAAAATGATGGGCAGATTGCTCAAATCTCTGGGAACACGTTCAAATATCTTTCTCTTTTTTTAAATATTAAGTTGCTATACTGATCTGATCTGAATGTAAACAGAGCTCTAACACCGGTCTCTTCTTCTTTAGTGTTCTTCCTCTCATCCCCTCCGTGGGTCTTCAGCCTCTCAGGAGCTTGACCTATTACAGTTTAAGAAAAGGCAAAAGGAAATCGATCAAGTCTGTCGTTGACCGTTTCCTGAGGCTACACTCTGGTCTGTGGTTGAGGAGGAAGGTCTGGATTGATGTCACTTCCTGCTTCATGTTGTAGACTTCGTGAGAATCATGTCTTCAGTGCTGTTGTTTGTGTTTCAGGCTGGATATAAGAAAAAGCTGTGGAAGAAGTCACCTGTGCGAAAGAGGCGCTTGAGGGAACATGTCTTCTGTAATAAAACCCAGTGTAAGCTACTGGACAAAATGACTACGGCATACTGGAAGAGACGGAACTGGTACCTGAATGACCCCTACAGGACATACCATGATCGAGTCAACCTGAAGCTATAAAGATTCATTAAGCAAATAAATTGCCTCATGCACTTCTATGTATCTTCTTCTGTTGATGTGTAAATGATAATCATAAATAAAGTTTGTTCAAACATCCAGAGAGTGGACTGTACGTTAATAAATACGTAGAGGCTAATGTAAGTGTCCAATTATAGGAGCCTTCAGGGTTATTAGCATATTATACTAATACACGAGGGGGAGGGGCGTTGGTTCAAACCTTCTTCTGCTCATCAGGGGCCGGGTCTATGCAGGGATGCTAAAGCGTCCCTCTCTCCGGATATCTACAATTCACCACACCAAGCCATTCTCGAAATCTGATTCAAATTTTTACAGGCTAAAATAAGAAAATTGTGTCAGAAAAAGATGCTTTAACCTGGGGGCTTGTTCAAAAGTGATCAAAGAATGGAGCTTGAGATCAACAGGGTGCACAAATGTAGTTAATGTGTTCCTGGAGTTCCAATACAAATTTGGTTAATTGCTTCTTGTAATTCATCTTCTACTTTACTTTCACGTTAAATTAAAAGTAAATTTCATTTTATCAGCCAAATAACTTTTTTTGCTGTTATATATTTATGCTGTTATTGACGTATGAATCAAAACCCATTACAGAAGACTCTGGAAGCAAGGTATAACAGAAAAACACGGAAGATGCAAACAGCTAAAATGTCATACTGCATTGAGGAAAGAGAGACAAAAAAGTTCAGGGGACAGGAAGACCTTAAGAGAGCCAGAGGGAAAGAGACCGTTTAGTTGTGCAGCCTTATTGAAGAAACTTGTTGTGATGCGACTTCCTTACTGTGATGTAACTTCCTGTTCTATCGATATTTTTTTTTCTGTGATCCTGATTAAGCTTATGAAAACAATCCATTTCATGCATATTGCGTGTAAAATATGCACATTAGATGATGGTGTTAGTGATTCTAAGTTTTTGGTCAGATGGTTTGAAACTCATAATTTTTGTTTGATAGCATTTGGATCAGAAGTAACTACTTGTGTCAAGTTTACTCTGGACACTTTTCTCTCAGGTAAATAATTGTAGTTGATTGACAGTCAATGCATTTCATTTCATCTTCTTTTGGTATATACAAAAGAAAAAAATACACAGCACTATTAAAACAAAATTATCACTAAGTGTTAATTATTTTCTCCGTATATTTGAATAGAATGTTTTTGAGTTGAGTTTTTCCTGACTTACTTTAACGATATTATCAGTATCAAACAAACATAAACTGGAGTAGTGCTTTATTTCTCTCTGTTCTTAACCAGATTGGATTTGTGCAGAGGAAATAATCCACAGCATAGTTTCACATTCACCTTTTATTTACTGAATGCAGACACATTTTGAGGTTGTTAACATCAACTTCTGTCGTTTCTCTAAAGATTCTATCATAATGACTGAAGAAAGTTGTTTATTCTGGCCAGCCAGACATTACATCTGAAGAATCTGGATAAATCAGTTTCATTGAGATACTGCAAGCTGTAATGTTTTCAGCAAGAAGACATAGTGCAGATTATGAGAAAACAAGATGGATTCAGTAGTCCTTCAAGGCACAGCCTCTTCTTTAATTCCTGAAAACATCTACGTCAACCAATCCATGCATTGGAGCATACATTAAAACTGCCACTGGGGTGATTCTCTAACCAAATAAAAGAAGATTTCTTCCATATGGCGTAGAGTATAAAGGTTGTTCCCTTGATCACCTGAACGTTCACAGGAGCATCAGTTTTATATGCTGTGCAAGGCCAAAGATGGTTTGGTACAGAGCACTTTACAATTACACGCAACACAGTCAGCAAAAAGCATGCCAAACTGATGATGCACAATATTTTCAAGTGGTTAGTCATAGAATCGAGTTTAAATCTATTCCTGAGGCAGTGGCTTTGTCAGCGAGGAGTGATGTCACCATTTAGACAATGATCAGACCATAGAACATCAACCATTACTCCTGACAGCACGGCTACGAGAGCATGATTGTCATCATTCTCACAGTAATAGAGACATTGTCAAACTCTAGACGGTTGAGATACATTTAAACTAGAGTGTGTGCTTGGCTTCCTCTGGTCTTCAACTCAAATAACTAGCTGGACACGATTCTAACAAGATGGAACCGTTCAATAGAACAATAATTGTAATTCCTGGGATTGAGTGCCAATCTATTGCAATGAATACCACACAATTATTGCAATGTAGAAGCATCTGTACATTAAATTAAACTCGGGGGCACATAAACATCTCATTTTTCCTTAGCTTTTGTACAATTTCCCCCTGGTTTCTTTATCAGTCACTGAGTGGACGGATTTTAATTTTCTGTCAAATGTTCTTGGATTAAAACATAACCATTTTTGCACATCGTTACCATACATTACAATCATAAGTAGCTGGCTGAAGTTTGCACTCAAAGTTTGATATTGGCTTGTCCTAGTGGTATTTAAAACTTTTTTAATGTTCCCAATGTGATAAAAAATGGATAAACACAACACAAACCAACCGGCATGCCTGTATGTTTTTTCCAAGATTAGATAGTTATCAAATTGGTTGCTTTGGTAAACAATCTGGATGCTATGGAGGGATCAGTGACATAAAGAATAAAAATAAACCAACTCCCCAAGTCCATGATTTTCACAAGCTGAGATAGAGATGTCAATTCGGTTGCTATGGTAAACAGTCTGGTTGCTATGGAGTGGTCAGTGACAATATCATTTTCCCCATGTCAAAATAAAGTAAAAAAAAACCCACACCATATTTCTATGATGCTGTAAAGCTTAGATTGTTTACTATGGTTAACAGTTTGGTTACTATGGAGGGATCAGTGACTGTTCACTATATCAATACAAGGAAAATAAACCAATCCCCCAGAGGAATTGTTGTTTCAGAGGAAAGCCCAGCTTTCTAAGACGTTAAAAACTCTCAGTTCGACCTCAAGGCTGATAAAGACTTCCACAAATAAATGCAGTCAAACACTAAAAATATCAGAGAAAAGACCTTTGTGCAAACCTCTTGTCTGAAAACAAAAAACACAAGTAACCAGAAAAACATATCTTCCAAAAATTAGGGGTTTTCACTTGGAGAAACAACCCTTTAACACAGAACAAAAGGGCATGCATGGGTTTGCTTCTCCCAAATAATACCAGCCAACACTCTTAGGGTATAACAAATCTGTACAAAACAAGCCAAAAGTCTCAGAGCAGCGATACTGCATCGTCTGAGTGTCAGAGGAGGCTAGTTACCTCTTTAAAGAGCAAGGCATGAGGCGTTTGAATCATTCAGCGTTTGGTTGCATTACTGTTGCTTTGTCCTGAAGCGCTCTCACATGGCTTCAGTGTCTGGAAGGACAGCACTCCTGGATCTGGAGCGGGTCAAAGGTCGGAGGGTTCTAGGGGGAGGCTGTTGGGGGAAGAAGAATGAAATCTGAGAACTGTATATTTTACGTATATTAAGTGAATTTGGGCTCAGTTCCTTTCCAGCTCCTTAGCCCTTCCCTTTCTCCATTTGTCCATTCGGTTGAAGGGAATGGTTAACCAAATTTTCCTTTGATTTGAGAGTGTTCAAGAGAGCAAACTATATTTTGAAATCAAATAATCAAATCAAAAATACTTTTCAAACGTATATTTGGAATTCGGGTTTGATTATGTTAAATTTACTGGTGACCTATCCAGGGTGTACCATTCGGCCAAAGTGTGCTGGAGACCCTGAGACGGAGGAATGAAATAGCGGAAATGAATTGATGAACTCAATTTTGGTTTGTTCTGGTATATTTTTAGCTGAAATTTTGATGTATATGCTAAAATATATATGTGACTCAATATAATTGACTTTTAAATCTTTATTTATAGTTAAATGCTAAATTTTACATGCATATTACATAGCAGCTAGATATACAAGCCTTATTAGCATGCTACGAATGAAAATACTTTGCAGTGTTTTGGCTCATTAAACACATAGCTTAGTTAAGGGATCTGCAGTTGGAATTTTGGCCAATGAAAAAACTAAATCATGACTAGGACAGCAAGGTTATTTTGAGCTAAAACAGATTGGCACAGTGTCACGTTTCTATAGGGTGTTTATTTTCAGACCTACCACGTACCACTCTGTTTCAGGGGGCAAGGGGTAGATGAAGGGATGGGGGTGAGCTGGAGAGTTGGAACTGGGGCAAATTGAAGTAGCCAGTCAAAGCTGAGAGCAAAGCAGCACATGGGTGTGAAGTACGAGCTCAAGATCATATCCACATGGGCGTGCCATGCCAAGTTAACGATTTTTAAAATTTACGAGTCAAAGTTAGATCAGCCGACAATGGAAAACATTTTGATATATTTTAGGTCCTTTTGTTGTTTAAATCATGTTGAAAACCTTTTGACCATCTTCACTTTCTATCTATAACTATTAAACGCCATTTAAGGATTGGCCTGTTCTAAACATCTCGCATAATCTGACAGTACATCCAAACTTACACAATACCAACTTTTTCTAAAAAGAGACCATACAGGTCTGGTTCTTGCCAACCATAGAAGGGTGGGCTGAAATAAATCCCACATTTTTTAAACTTTAATATATAGATTTATTTACTATATAAATACTCTGACTACCTCGCATTCTGTCTCTCTGCTTTTGCTGGACTTTTGTCCTGTCTGACGGCAGTCTTAGAGAGCAGCAAGTGGACCACAGGCTCTGCAGAACCAGCCACAAGCTCTATGGGCATGCCATGTAAAGGAAAAAATATCTATTTTTTTTTAAAGTTGGCAAGATAGACGTTTGGGTGCGCTCACCCCACCCCATAAATCAGTGGTTCTCAAACTGTTTTGGTCGTGCCCCCCTTTAAACTTATTAAAGAATCTGCCCCCCCCCAGATGTAAAATAATAATTATTTAATAACTAATTAATAACTATTTTAGTGTAAAATAAATGTAACTACTCCTTAATGTTCAATAACTCCTTATTTATAACTTATTCAAGTGACAATTCAGTTGCATAGAAACAATTGTATGCTTGTTGTTCTAATATAAATACTTTTGATTTTTGTCAGCTTATGAAAACCCACATAACTCCATTAATAAAGGATCAAACTGTCCAAGTGAATAAAGAAAAATAGCATTTTTGTAATTTGTTTAGCTAAAAAAAACCTCACAGACTGAAGACAATTCATATCGATCATCAACTTTTATCATCAGGCTCAAGAAACAGATCACAGATAAACTATTAGCTCCGCCCATTTCACATTTTGAAATGTATTTTAGTGTGTGAGTTGGCAGCTCACACACTAAAGTTTTCACTCGTGAGTATGGATGCGGAAACATCGTTGCGGCTACCGTAGCCAAAGGCATTGTGGGAAATGTTTTTTTTTTCATTTTCATTTTTTTTAGACACTCAAAACTTTTAAACTCTCGCGGGCTACATTAGATTACATGTCGGGCCACGAGTTTGACACATGTGCTCTACGTCTTTTGGCTGTTTATTTTTTTGTTCTTTTCTTCTCATCTGCTCATGATCTGCGCCCCCCCTGCAGTGCTTGTGCGCCCCCACTGCCGGACGCGCCCCCCACTTTGAGAACCACTGCCATAAATGAATGAACGTGTATACAGTTACAATTGATAGTAAAACGTATAAAGCAAGTTGATAAGCAACACTAGAATCATAAATATGACCACGATCTAGAAAAACGTCATGATCTATCTGTGCGGGTGTGTGTGTTTAGACGCACACAACACAGAGGAAGCATGCTCTGAACCAGGTGAAGCAGTGTCCATCAGATGCTTAGAGATGGCTTTGTATACAGTAGACACAAAGATAAAATGTATACAGTACACTCACACAGCACACACAAATATACCGTATGGAATACAGCATATTTACCTAACTGAGAGGCTAGATTCTCTGGTGTCTCTCCTCTGAGACATTGTAACTGAACACCACAGTCCTGATCTCCGGCTCATGTGAGAGTGACTCAGTTACGCTGTGTCCGATAGCTAAGAGAGCTGTGTCTTCAGGCGACGACTTCAAAACAACTGCCAATTGCGGCATGTGAAAAACAGATTATTTGATCTGAACCAGCCGTAGGTTTATTCATTAATGGCACGACAGAGATACTGCACGAATACAAGTACTTCCCAATAAATTTGCTCATAAGTGAGAAAAGTTGGGTACTTAGTTTTTTCAAAAGCTGATGGTGCGGGTGGTAAGATTCTCATATCTGTGTGTTTGCTGAAGAAGTTTAAATACCTTGGCAATTTTTGGATTTCTTGGCTATGTTTAATGATCCTTGATATTTTATACTACCCCCTTTAACATCAATGACAGCCAAAAATCCCTTGAGGTAGTTGTCAAGGAGGTTCTTCTTCTCTGTTGGTAAAGCAGCCCATTTTTTTATGTCAAAAAGCCTCCAACTCTTGTAAATTCTAAAGACCTCGCAGGGTTTGAAACTTTTCTTTAGTAGGGTGTTCAACAAACAGGTGGAGACCTCACACCAAAAAGCCATAAACACGGGGAAAAACAAGAAACTATAACCTCTGGAAAGAGACACAGTCGAAAGGAAAACTCTTGTTGAGAACGAGCAACCCTGACTTTAGACGGTCGAAGATTAATAACTGTGGCAGAGCGAGGAATCCAAAACCGACTGAAAACAACCCCAAAGCATGGACAAAACAGCAACAGAGCACAAGAGTAGACGGGAGAGGGAGAAAAATTAAATAAAAGCTCTGTCTTGCATAACTCCGTCCTGTTCTCTAAGGAAAATCTTGAAAGTTGATCAACTGAAGGTGCAAATTCTGATGTACCCTCCGTTCCTTTCTACCTAAAATGTTTGCTCCATGGGCGGAATTTCCATGTTTCCCCAGACTGGTTAGTGATCAAGTTTGTTAGTCACATCACAGATCACAGAGCCCCAGCAGTACCTCAGGGGCCCGTCTCTTAAATCTGAACTGGGGAGAGGAAGAGGAAGAGACACACTCCTGCTTCTCCTGAAGCTCCTCTGCAGATTTGTCCAGGTTGGACCCCGTGGGGCAGGATTCTGGGTCTGTGGGCTCATGTTGAGTCACAATAGGCCCCGAGGGGAAGGGAATGGGTTCAGGAGTCATTGAGACTGGAGGCTCCTTCTTAGATGCAGACTGCTCCATGTTCAGCAGCTCATACTCTGTCATGTCAAAATCATGGCCTGCACCATGAGAACAAGCACGTTAAAATCAAGCCTGGGCTGCAGATAGTCAACAGAAGGGAAGAAGATTGTGTAGATGTAGAAACTGATTGTACAGAATGTGCTTTCTCTGAGGATCAGACAAGGAAGACCTGTATAACTGCTCAAAAGTAAACACACACATCCTTTTTGATAATTATAATCTGATGCAAAACTTTTTGAGTCAATAGCAATGACTTAACACTTCTGTGCTTTTTAACCCTTAAATTGCCTCATCAGACTCGGTTCTTTTTGGTATTTATCTCAAAAACAGTGCACCAGAGTAACTTTTTTCCTAAATTTGATTTTTTTGCAATTATTGAAACAAAGTTGGCTCTATTTATGAAGAACATTTAAACCAAGGCCACAACAAATACTTTTATGGTCACATGTATGACTTTTAACAGTAATGGAACCACTCTAACTCAAGTACAGTTTGCAGAAACAGTCAGGATGTAATCAAATAATGTGACAATTAAATAAAATGTTTTCCAACCCTGTAGTAAAATATAAATAAAGCACGTCTCCAGAGAATTCTAGAGATGCAGTCACTAGCTAAAAACGTCAAACATTTACAAACGATGCCATCAGGGCTACAAGGCTCGGGTTAAGGATTAAGCAGTTTTCATGAATCTGGAGGACCTCCTCCAGAGAAGAAGAGCAAAAGGAGCTCACCTGTGCTGTACGACGTCTCTGATTGGCTGCGCATTATGCTGCGTGTTCGCGGCTGCTGAGTGCTCACAGAGCTTGTGTTTTTTGCCTGCTCCTCCGCCTGATACGACGTCAGGTCCTGCATGCTGAAACTACGAAGTCTCTCTGACAGGACCCCCTGACCCTGAGGCACAGTTAAAACCTTTAGCTTCAACATGCTAAACCAAGATTATGGTTCTGCTTAAATCAGTCGATACCTGCTTTTGCTAAAGGGGATCTTTTTTTAAACAATAAATGTTAAACATGAACCTTTGGCTCCTCTGAAGGGCCCATTCTGAAACTCAAGCGGAAATTATTTTGGCATCCAGTGTGATATACACGTTTGAGCTAAAGTCTGACCGTGAATCAGAAGAAAATTATTATTTTTTGGTAGATGGAAAGTAAAATGGGGTTTTTCATTCTTTGTAACAAACAAGATTCTGGTATTACTTACTAGTGGTGTTGTGAATTCTCCTTTCCTTTCTTTCTTTTTATTTTATGTATATATATTTTCCTTGTTTATATCAATGTATGTATCCTATTTTGTTAGAACTTGAGAGTGTTTGGTATTATTTTAGCAAAACTACAATACCCAAAATGCTTTGCTAGAGGTGTGGTCTATAAATAGGCCTCATTTCCTGTTGGCCAGCCCTTATTGTTCCTTTGTGAGGCTTTGGGTTAGCTGGAACCCAGACATGTGCTGAGTGAGGAATATATGAAATATCCTACATTCTCCTACACCTGGTATCCTGTTCCTTTCCCTTAAGAATAAAATCAACAATTTATCATCTGCCATCGTGTACTGGGTCTGCATTGAACTTCTCGGCCTTAACTTGGGCTATGCTGCTAGCATCTCACGAACTGCAGATCTGTAAGTGTTTTGACCAGACACAGACATCAAGTTTCTAAACATCCAACGAACTGTGGATATTTAACATCGTATATCCAACAAGTGGTGCGGTAAAAATCTAAAACTTTTTGGTTTCACAACTTTCACCACTTTAGTATCCTAATCAATAATTAAATAAACCAGTATTCAGTGTATGTGGTGTTTGGTAATCATGTTGATGATTATATGTTAGGATCTCTGAGGCTACGGCAAACTGAAATTTAAAATAAAAAAATAGTCCTGATATATTAAAATTTAATTATTGCTTCAACAATATGTACAACAATATTGACAATTTTGTTTATAACAGTAATTTTAAATATAGTAGCCATGATACAGTTGCACTCATAATTTAACATAACCTGGACAATTTTCTAGTATCTTGGCAATTTTTTATCTTATTTTTTTTTTCAGAAAATTGATGACACAAAAACATTTTTCCACTCATCGTTAGTGGCAAAGACAAGCCATTTATTGTCAAACAACTGTTTTGACTCCTTTTAAATCATAATGAAAAGAGAAACTTTCCAAATGACCCTGACCAAAAGTTTACACAACCCCAGTCAATATGAACGGAACAACATCACTGTGTTCTGTTCCCAGGAGGCTCACTAAAGTTTTGGGGATTTGTGAGCTCCAAAGCACAAGGACATTGGTCAAAACTGAAGGGAAGATGAATGCACCGGTCATTTGTTACAGCAGGACAAAGTGAAGGTTCTGGAGTGGATCTCAATCTCCTGACCTCTATTATTGAATCACTCTGGGGAAAACGTAACTGTGCAGTTCATGAAAGAGTCCAAGAATTTACAACAGTTGCCAAGAAGTGGCTGCTTTACAAACAAAGCAAATAAAGAACCTCATCAACAACTACCTCAAGAGGCTGTCATAGAAATTAAAGGGGGGGATACAAAATATTAAGAGCTGGGGTGTGTAAACAGGGTCAACAGTCATTGTATTAAAAAGAGTAAACACAGTTGTTTTACAATAAATGGCTTCACCCAATCACTAACTATGAGTTAGAAAAAAAGAAGTCTAAAATTTTTGAAGGTTTCTAAAGTTAAATCTTAATATAGTTATCGTGACTATGTTTTCATGTGTATGGTATTAAGTTATACCTTAGTGGCAGCCATTACTGCAGCAGTTGCTGCTACATTCAGGCCTTTCCTCCCATAGTGCACCAGAGTGTCGTAGCTTTTATCCTTTGCTTGACAAAGGTATTCATCTATGTCCTGGGAAAGGGTAAAAAAGAACATTTCACTCATGGAAATAAAAACATGTTTTCTGTGGTAATAAGGGTGTTTTTGGTGTGGCCTTCTGATGAACTTCCTGCCTCGAGAACAAAAGGAAAGACAGTGGAAAATGCTTTCTTAGCAGCACTCATCCGCCATCAATGAACAAATTCAATGCAAAAGATGACAGGAAGAGAAGTGAGCTGAGCATATCCTCTTTCACATTGACCCTATGGACCCTTACACTTCCAATTTAACCACATCAAAATGACCCTCACAGAAAGAATTGCATAATCAGAAAATTGAGTGGGTTTTCTATAGTTCTCTCTCACATTGGTGTGGAGGGAAGAGGTACCCAATAAAACATCTCCAGTACTTCACCTCCAGCACTACCACTGAAGAGTGGAGCTCCCAAGGGAACTGGAGGAAGTCCATCTCTCCGCGCCCTCCTCAGATATAAACACGTGGCTTTTCCTATCCAGTGTCTTCTCACCATCCTCAGACAGAGCAACGACAGCTCACCCTCCTCAGACCACCCCCATTTTTTTTCATCAAAGCAAAAAAAAAAAAAAAAACAGGAATCCAGAAAATGATGCCTTGTCTTAAGTGCCCTCAGAAAATAAATCTGTATCTCCTTGGTACATTAAGAGACCACTTTTTGCTGCTCAACAACATTTCCATCTTCTTCCTTCCATCCTCTGTCCCTACAAACTCCATGGAACGCAGGAACACAGAACGTCATGCCGCAGGACATTGTTTGAGGGGGGGATTGTTTGACAGCGGTACCAAACACACTGTATGTGGCTGCGGGGAAAGCACAACCTGTGTGTATTTAGCTCCGAGCAGCATGGACGACAAAATAGTCACAGACACAGAAGCGACCGAAAAGCGTCTTGTTGGTTGGGTGGAAATCTTTGGCTTTACAAAATCTTCCGCTGATCAAACAACCACCATCTGTTGTGGAGTTAAATTTGTAGTAAATTTGTATAAATAGTTTTATACACCTTCTATTTTCAGAAATGAATTGTGAACGATCTACGTTGTTTATGCTAAAAAGCTAGCGTGACCACATCTAGCAAACTGGAGAAAATTTCATACAGATATAGTTATGGCAGTAAAAATTGTTTGATTTGCATTTTTACAAAGCCATGACTGTGATAGATGTGCAGCATTACCAGGAGAACAAGATTAGTCTATTTGTGCATTTACATGCAGCAAACCTAATCTTGAATATCCCTGTCTGAGCAGCAAAACTCTGCAATCATATATTGTGCTGAAACTTTTCTAAATTTATAAGTACGATCATCACTTTTTAGTAGAAACCATGTCTAATGATGGTGATTGTTCTGGGCAGTAATCTGCTCAAAAACTACATCATATATTACGAGTGTAAACTTCTGTAGATCATCTGTACATTGTTTTCAGTTTAGATCATGTAATAACAGTTAACAAAAAGAAATAAAACCATTTAAAAAAGGAAGGATGTTGAAGAGTGACTGCATTTTTGGTCGATTTAAAGCATGTCATCAGAACAGATAAAGAGGAACAAAGGTTAATGAAGAGATTCATATCAAACATTGTACCTTTTCTTTGGAGGACAGTGTAGGGTGGACAAACTTTCGGTAGAGCACACTTGATCCTTTTGTGTAGGGGGAAAGTAACCACACTACAAAGGCGATTTTCAGCTCATAATAGAATGGAAGCCTTTGAGAGAGAGAGAGAGAGAGAGAGAGAGAGAGAGAGATACTGACTGGTCACAGCCCACATCACACCTCTAGAATGAATCAGCAGGAACAAAAACTGACGGAGCAATGGCTCTCATCTTTACCAGCACAAAAAGATGTCCGTAAACACTTCAACTGTGTTGAAAAGAGCAAAAATTATCCAGTACATCATCCACTTCACCTGGAGGAAGGACAAAAAATATTTTAGTAAATGTTTGGGTAAACCAGTTCAACAATTGAAAATAGTTCTGAGCAGTCCTTACATATTCCCTCACATCTTTGGATTTAACAGCTTTATATGAGGAGTACGCTGGGTACAGGGTGCCAAAGACAAGCCTGTGACAAAGAAAAACAAACTATTGGGGAATTGTAATTTGTCTTTAATAGTGTTGTAATTTAAAACAAAGTATCAATTGCATATTAATTAGTTTAGTCGTTAGTGTTACTGCAACTCATTCATGGGTCAAGAAACATTGGTCACTAGAAACTGATCATAAAACAGTAGTTTATGCAAGATCTGGTCCCTGACAACCTCCGCAGTGTAACAGAACCAAAGATACGCTTCTCTTTGTTCCTTCGTATCAGTCTTTCTAGCAAAATTCGGAGCCGTGTGATGGCTTAAAGGCAAACGCGTTTAACATCACGTGTACACTGGAACTACGTTTACACTCCGGAAGAGTGAAATTGGTCCACTGTGCAGTGCAAAGTGTTGGAATAACAATAACTGTACACTTTGCCTGTGTAGATAATTGGTGTAAAGGTATATGGTTTTTATCTTCACACCTGAAAGTGCTAAAAAAGCATGCAAAAAACTGCCCTAAGCGTTTTAGCACTTTGAAGTGTCAATTAAATACTCTGAATTCAACACTTCAACCACTGTACTTTTTGCGCCTGATAGATTGGGACCATTTATGATCTCAGCAGTGTAAGATTAACACTTTAAGTGTTGGATTGATACTACTAAATTCTTGGGACCAAGAACCCAATGGTCACTCTTTCAGAGTCCAGTGTGTGGAGAGGAAAAAAACTTCCAGAAGCATTCAGCAATATACAGAAACATCCAGGGTGAAAACTTGAATCAGAGCTATTGATCTCAAATAGGGTAATCCTTCAGCGGGACAATGTTCCCACAACTCTGTGAATGTACTTGCAGTTGTGTTGCCTTGAAGACTCAGCACTGAAGCCAGTCAAGAGGCATCAGACATGCACAACCCGCTTTCTGCTTGCGCTGTGCGGTACTAAAATAGACCTGGGCCCGACGAAAACACGTCAAGGGCAAACTTCACACGCTTCACATTATTATAGACTCGAAAGTGCTAGACAGAAGGAAAAAGTCGCCTAACACCTGTGTCAGACACTTGTTAAGCACTCTATTTTTCAGGCTTTCCATCTTTCTTCCCTCAGAGCAACAGCAGCTGCGCGCGTGCGACGCGATCAAATGACCACGTCGTCACAAAATAAAACATTTACCACTAAACAGTGAGACTGCAGGGTACAACGAGCAAAACTTTGGTTTGTTGGGTATTTTTAGACTCCTCGCGCCCATCGTTTGCGGCACAAGTGTTGGCATATCTGCACTGTCATCGGATATTGTGATCTAAAATGAATCTGAAGGCTATTTTGGAGATTTAACTGCACACGCCCCTGGCCAAATTTAACAAAGGGTTAAGGCTAACTCTTGTTTTTTTATTATTTTAAAAATGCATACACGATACATAGTACAGTATAAATAAACACAAAGTTTAATGTGTAATAAGATGTGCTAACTTAAACGACTGCAGCTTTATACACAGGATAAGTTGAGGGGAATAGTTTCCGTTTACGCTATTTCTGATATCCTTCTATGACTAAGTCAAAATGGATTTACATTTTGAAATTTCTAGGTCACTTTCACTTTCACAATTATTCACAAATAACCGTCAGGTAGTTTTTAGGAAACGGTTGCTATACCAACAGACAGGTGATAACGGTAACGGGCCAATCACGAGCAAGATTGTTGCTTCAATTAGTCTTTGCAGTAGGCAAAATAAGAGTTTTAAAATTTTAATATTCTATTATATTGTTATATAATATTATCGATTAACAAATATTTAAAATAATCCCTCAAAATAAATTATTTATCCCTCATAAATTATTTTCATGTAGAATTAGGTCATTCAGCACTGCCAATCATATTTGGGGCATTTGTCCTTTTATCGCTTGACCACGACTTTATTTTGGCTGTAAGAGGCAATATGTAAACAAAAAGCACAAATGGAACGGATTCATGACATAACAATTACATGTGCTTATTCTGCCTAGAATAAAGATGAGCCCTGTAAATCCTCCCACTTCCGCAGCAAAAAAAAATAATGAAATTGCAAAAAGAATTGTTCACATAATCACTGTATTATCATGCATCCCCCAAAACCCTGCGTTAGAGGAGCGGAATGAGACTTACACCACGAGCCTCGAGATGATCCAGGAGACCATGTCGCTGGGCTCCGTGACTGCGTGTTGTGTCCCGGACTCGGGGAGGAGTTTCCTTTCCCTCACGCCGTCAGAGCTGACAGACGCGCCTGCGCGGTGGAGCGAAATCAGTGCATAAATATTGAAAATGCAAATTAGGTTTTGCAAATTATTAAAAAAATTTTAAAAAAAAAAAAAAAAGTAAAAAACAAAAATTTCCTACGCAAAAGTGTTTGTTCGCAATATCTGAATTCAAAGCACAATTTTTACCATATTTTGTTACATAAAGTCCACTTTTTAAAAAAAATTATTTACATTTAACATGGGGATAGGAGGAATTCATTGTAAAGTGAATTCAGTGCAAAGTTTAATGTAAATTAGGTTTCATAAATTTTAAAATTGCAATAGTATTCTTTAATTACAGTTTGATTTACAGTATATAACAACATATACTCCACAAAAACAGCACGTTAGGAAGAGTGCGTACTTTCTGGTACCTACTTTCGTGTGCCATGTTGATGCTGATAAACACTGAAAAAGATATAAGCATTTTTGCCTAGATAGACTTTGCCTATTTCAGATTAGGTATCATCAACCATCATACACAGAGGAATGTGATTGGCTGATGCGGTGTGAACCTTCTCTCACGAACGAGGTAAAATGGGTGCAAAAAACTTCATGCATAAATAACTGCTTCTTTGTATTTAACCACTTTTTTGTGATTTATTAATTAAACTTCAATAAATATATGCAGGTGCTATTTTGTGCAATGTGTTTTTTTTTACAATTCACAAAATCTTATTTACTTTTGTGACTGGAGTTAAGAAGCTACGCAATTACACCACAGAGAGTTATGGCAAAATTAAAGTAAATTGATGCAAGCTGCCATTTTATGGATCAGTAGGTAGTGAGGTAAGAAAAGTTATCCAAATTAGCCATAAACTGAGAGAATTCACAGCTGATAGTATTAGTCTGGCCAGAACATTTTTATTTTGTAAAGATAATTTTTCTGTCTTCATTTTTGAACGGATAGAATAATAATGTGAAATGACAATGCACTCAGTATTTGAACCCATGTTGCCTTGCGCACCCGTCCACTATACAACGGGGCCGGAACAGATTATTTTCTTGAAAATAGATATTAGTTGACATGTCCCACTGAACTTTTGCTCAGTTTATGACTTTCCTGAACCTAAAAAGTCTTATTATTCACAAATATACAGTGACAAAGTGAGAAAGAAAAGATGGAAATGGCTGAAAGTGATGCACAAGCTCCTAATTTTGTCCTCGATAAGATACAGATTTGGCAATTTGACCTGAAACTTAAACGGAAAACGAACTTACAGTGTACGCTTGTAGTTCCTTCTACTAGATGTTTACACTGGATCCAGGACTCAACTTGGTAATCACAGCGTTTTCTCCCTGATCACAGCACCAGTTTTGGCTACAAACATGCACAAAACTAAAAACTCTAGTTGAGCAAATTATCTGTAACTTTTTAAATGAGGCAACTTTATATGATATTATTTTAACTCCTCGCTCAGACTGCTCCTGTCTGTGCTTATAAACAATCATGCTTTGTGAACAGACCTTCCATAGAGCGGTAACCTAGATTCAGAGTCAAAGGACACTTAGAGGATCTGGTTTCCTTCACAAAGCTGTGGACGTGTGGACAGAAGGAAAAAGGGAGTGAAGTAAAAGAGCCCTCTGAGAAAAATCCTTGACAGCACAGAGTAGCAAAACTTTAAGTAAAAGGACATCCATAAGAAATTATCAGATCAAACTCATGTGATGAAAGGCCTTAGTTCTATTTAATGTAACATGTTTTAGAACCATACAAACAAGTGTCTCTGATATAATCAATTAAATGCCTGAAATGCTCAGTCCTGAACACTATAGGGGAGCTTTAGCAGGGAACAGAAAGACAGTGTCAGCCCAAAGAGTTGCTCATCCCCTGCAGGAAGAGTCGCCTCATGTGGAATAGGTTCCTTAACCTTATCTGAGAGTGTACCTTGCATTTTCTGGTTCTGGCAAATTTTCTAGCTTCCAATTCAGGATGCCCAGTGTGGAGGGTACACTCAGCAGATTGCATCTTCTTTCTGATATCAACAGATTGTCCCCCCCCCCCCTCAATTAAAAATACTCTGAAAGCAAAGTTTCTGGAGATTTAATAGAAAATTAGGCTTTATTTAACTTATACATTACAATTTAGCTCTAACTTTTTAAAAGATTTTCCTGAAATGAGCTACAGATTTTTTTACTAGGTTCCAGGGGTAAATAATCTGGTTGCCAGGGAGTTATCATTTATTTAAATGTTCCCGTTTTCCCAATTTATCTTAAATGATAAGTCAATGGTAAATCTTTAAACCTTTCTAGAGCAAAAACTTTTGCACAGTGATTGATATACCGTACTCTTCTACAAACTGGTAACCTTGGTTTGAAGTATGTGAGGTTCCCAGTTTGAGTTAGTTTTCCCCATGGAAAGTCAATGGAAAATGTCCCAGCATTCCATGCTGATATTTGTGGAAATATGTAGTTGAAGTAAACGTAATTTAGAAATGGACAGATACAGGTTTCTCTTGAATAACCTTGTTTATAAAATTTTATTAGTCTTCAATAGTTATAGACGTGTTCTATAAACAAAACACTTAAATGTGCAGAAGTGACATCGTCTCTACAACAGTCTGAAATGAAGTGAAATTAAAAAAAAAAAAAACACAAAATCCATGCACTTTCACTGCGGCAAACTCTATTTGGTTCAAAAATTTTGATATTATCTGGCAAAGACGCAGTAAAAAAGACTAATTATAATACCAGTACACAAACATTAGATATGTAGAGTTATGGCAAACTGATTTGTTCACAAACCAAGGCATCTACTGGATGAGCGAAGAAAACACCAGCAGGAATTCAGTCATAGGAAACCGAAATAAAAACATATTTGATGTACAAAGACAGGAGTGAACTGAAACCATCATATCCATTGTCAGAATAAAACACCACCATACAGGCTGACTCTCATTGCTTTCCTTTCACTTTACTTGAAAAACATCAAAGCAAATAGATATTTGTCAGTATTTACAAACGCTCACTTATGTAGAACCAAGTCTGGCTCCAAATTGAAACCCAAATGGAAGGTGAAGAGCTTCAGGAAGAAAATCAGACAAGAGTGAGGTGTTCAGGGCAGGGCTTGAGTAAAACCTTCTACACATGACATTAAATGCACATAGACTCCTACTTTAGCATAAAGATACATTAGTCAAAAATAAATTTGAGAGTTCACCAAAAATGTACCTTTTTCATAATTTCCTCACTTAATTTCAACCTCTATAAGAGTACTTTTTCCTATAATAAGCTGGTTTCTCTTTAAAATACCTTTATATGTCATCAACTAAAGAAATGTTCATAGCAATCTTACATTAGCTCAGTGAAAAATTGTCAACAATGAAAATAAAGACATTGTTGTGGTTTGCTAGCCTGTTGTTATTAATGTTTATAATATTATAAATATTATAATTACACATATCGGCTTTAGTTGAGATTGTGAAGTCTGTTATTTGCCAAAGTGTAACATGGGAAACAAAGGATGCCAGTGCTACTGGGGTGACAGTGTTCTTTAGCTCCTCAGTGCTGCCAATCTGGACTGCATCTCCTCAATCTCTTCCTCCTCCTCTTCCTCATCTTCTTCTGGTGCAGCCATGGCACCGCTGGCCACTGGATCAGGCAGAGCATCTGTGACTTTACTGGGTGCTTTACCAAGGGCTCCTAGTGTTGGAAAAGCACAAGAATAACCTTCAGTATTCGATCTGAGAGAACACAACGACTGGATGCTTTCAGGGAATACTACAGTTATCGACATTTGGATGGCACCAGGTGGCTACTAAGTTATTACATTTACATTTAACCCTTAGATGTCTCTGCAAGCACCGGAGAGACTTAACAGACTCAGTGCCATCTAGTGGTGAAAAGAAGGGACAACCCTTGGAAGTACAAGACCTGTGACTTGGCTTGAGTTCTTTTGACTTTGTCTATGCTTTTATAGGGATCTGAACACTTTCGATTTTTGTACCAATGCATACAAATTTGCAGTAGAAAAATTAATTTAATTTTTTTTGTATTTCAGTTTTGTTGTGGAATGATTGTGTAACGTAAAGAAAAAATATCTGGGGTTGTACAAAAAAAAAAAACAAAGTTTGTAAATAATTTCTCTAATTCTTTTCCTATTTATAATGGCATTATTACCTTATCTTAGATTATTATCCTAATCTTGCTTTTACTGCTGGTGTTGCTGCTGGTATTTTCATCATATTCTATTCTATTCTAAATATATAGAAACATCATCGCTTTATTCCTGTATTACTAAGCACATATTAGATTTTTAAAAAGAGTAAGCAAAATTAAAGCTGCAAGCAGCAAGCAAAGGGCTCTTGCCCTTTAGTGTCATTGCACCATGCCACACCCCCTTTTCAAACACCAATCCGATTTTCAGCAGCGACTTTTCGAGCAGGATTAGGCCCCCAAAAATACACCGAAATCCACAAACAATAATGCTCTGCACAATTCCGAAAGGTTCTATGCACTTTCGGTTCTCGAGCCCTAACAACAGAGAATACAAAAACGTCCATCTGACACTCCTTACCAGCTGTGATCTCAAAGAGAATCTTGTCCACCTCAGCCTCTGCTTCTTCCTCCATTTCCTCCTCATCCTCCATCCCCTCCAGAGTGTCCTCCAGCATCTCCTCGATGATGCCTGCCTGTGCAGAACCGGTGCTCTCTCTTAGAGACCTCACATGTGCTGATCCGGTTATTTCTTGGCAGAATGAGAGAAAAGGTGTACCTTCATCATTTCTTTGGAGAGTTCTCTCATAGTGGCCTGGATCTCAGGGACTTTGACCAGACTCTGCATGGCCTTCATCACCTCTGTGCTCTTCTGCATGGCACCAGCCACTCGCAGCAAGGCTGTGTTTGGATGTGAGAGAACCACTCATGTTTATATTAGTGCTTCAGGCCTCAGAACTCTCTTTCAATTCCAGATTTATAATTGGGCACATTAAAACAGGTGAACAGCAGTGGTGGGCAGTAACGAAATAAATGTAATTCGTTACTGTACTTAAGTAGCCTTTCCAAGTATCTGTACTTTACTCAAGTATTTTAATTTGTGGACACTTTTTGCAATAGCTTCACTGCATTTCAAAGTCATATACCTTCTTGCATAACTTGCTTTACTTTTGGTTGTAAACATGCACAGCTGTACTCACAGAGCTGATTCTTCATGCTGAGCAGCACTGAGTTCATCTGGGCTTTGGAGGCGTACAGCTTGCTGATGGCCTTCTTCGAGTGAATCATCTCTTTGGCCAGGATGATGCACACATCTTTCTGTCCCTTCTTTGCTGCATCTTTGATGGACCTCTTCACCTTTTCTTCTTCTCTCTGAATATCTTTGGGGAAGCAAACATAAAGAAGATCCAGATCACACTTGTTCAAATTTACTTTTTGTTCCAGTCAAGTTTGTAAAACGTTACATGTTTCTTTGGTTTGACACAAAGGAATTAAACTTCGAAACTCTTCATATTAGAAGATGTTTAAATGATTTTTATTTGATTTCTTCAGCCATGAGACCAGCAGAAAAGCTTGTAATATGTTGAGGGGTTAAATAGAATTCACCTTGAGGAATTAGGAATTGAGAAAAAGAACTCACTACAGCTACAGCCAGCATCGTATGAGTTATGTCCCAAAACTAAGCTGAATATTTTTAGTTATATGATAACTACAGGTGAGGATAATTAAGGAAGGATTTTAAATGTTATTCTGAATTTTTTTATATTGTGAAAAAACTTGCAAAGTGAAGCAACTCTAATGATTAAACCCTCCATTAGAGACCCAGAGGAAAGCTTCTAAGTAAAGAAAAACCTTACTCCTTCTGCACTGCATTCAGATATGGGGCTTGAATAACAATAAACAAGATCTTAAATGTTGATATTACAATATATATTGAAGAATATAGCAACCAACATATTAAACTCAATCATGTTTAGAGGAAACACAGTATAAATAAATGCATAGCATAGTACTATGTAAAGTACTTCATTGGAACAAAAATCAAAGCATGAAATAAGGCATTAGTGAGGTCTGACCTCGGATCTGTCTGTCGATAATCCTCATTTCTTTCCTGATTTTGATAGACCACTCATTGATCTGTGGAAATGAGATAAAACAAAGTCGCATCAGCAGCTGTTGAAGGCTCTCCAACAAAGCGTTGACACACGATTTAGTGGAAAGGAAAGTAAAAACTTCAAATAAGTCTTTTTAAAAAAGTTAAAATAAGTGGTTTGGAAAATTAGGAAGGGCATTACGTCACTATATCATGCCACCAACAGACTGACAGGCGAGCTATTCATAGGCCTGACAGTGTTTACAAATATTAACTTCAAACCGTTCACTGCCGTTGTTCGAACGAGCAATATGTTTCAATTACCAGGTCTTTCGGTGGTCTATCTTGTGTTTTTCCAAAGAGCCCCATTCTGAAATTGATCACGGGATACTTAAACAGCGACGGGACTCAATCAAAATAGAACATTACGAGTCTACTTCCTGATTGCAGCCTCTGGGCGGAAAACAACACAGACCATTTCCGTTAGTGTTTGGTATCGACTTTCATAATAAAAGTCTTGGTCGTAAATGGTTCTCAATGTTCTCTACTATAAATTCATAGGATAAACATTCGTTTATTTGTTAAATTAAACATTTTTGTACAATTTAGCTGCAAGGATTTGTAAAAAAACGAAGCAAATCCAGAGAAGAGGTCATAAAGCATCATCTCGGAGGTATTATATTAAGTAGCAAAGTGTGATTCCAAAATGTCAGACACACCTGAAGAGCTTTGCAAATAACGGTAACCAAACAAAAATAACATAAAAAGTTAAATAAACAATTTTTTCATTCAAACACCGATTGAGGCTTTCTATACACGGTCACCTTTCTTAGAACTTTAGTAGCGCTTTCCCTCTTCTGGTCTATCGACACAGCAGCAGAAGTTTAACATTTAGCTTTATCCTCAGATTATTATGTAATGCAATGATGGGTGAGGCACGGGGATCTATAACGTGGCCAGTTTCTGAATTGATGACGTTAATGTTACTCGAAAACAATCGGTGCTGACTTTACTATAACCTAAAACATCACACTTTTGTATTTGTTAATGGTTTGTAATACATTTCTACGCTTAATATGAATTTGCATGTTTGGTGTTTGCAGGGGTTTTCTCCGGGTACTTAATTTTTTTGTATCATGCACTCGAAAATGTCAAGTTGTGAATGCTAATTGTCTATATAGTATGATTGAATGCTACTGAAAAGTATGGACGTAATGTAATGGCTCTAAAAGAATCGGAGGAATGAGATGCAACTGTCAGGCTTGAACCTGTCAAGTTTTGGTTTTAATAATAAAGGGAATTTTCTGCTGCCCACTGCCAGCCATCACACCAGCCAAACCAATGTCCAGCATCCCAATATTTTTTGACACCTTGAAATCACACTTAGATGCTTAGAATCTGCTAGGAATTCATTTTCTGACACTGACATTCTGAGCCCAAATGAATACATACAAGGGAATTAAAGGATATTAAGATATTTATTTAACATAATTGCAGGGAATACACACCTCTTAACAAACTTTTAGAAAGGGTCTATTTTTGGGCTGGGCTAGAGTGATGATGTCATTGCAAGTTCCTTCATTATTAGTCGGCAATAGTTATCAGCCACTTCAGTTCACAATGTAACTAAAACACTGACCAAAACAGGACAAAAACAAAATGCTTCTTTAAGACATGCTGGTTTTACTAGCTTTATTTATTAAAATGTGAAAGAGTAAGGCCATGCTTCTATTTTAAGACTACACAACAAACAAATAAAAGCTTGAATTGGTCAAATAGTTATATAATAAACATGCAGTTAACCTAAATAACTAAGTTTAAACTTTGAAGATAATCTGTTCTTTCTATTCATCCTCTTTGCCATTTCTCATTGTTTGCGGGGCTTTGGAAACACGCTTCATACTGTGCTGTGTAACCAGACGTTGACAAAGTGACCTTTCTGTTGTCACCGGCATCCCACATGACAATAATCCGGGGCCAGTGACATCAACACAAAGCCACCATCTCAAAAGAACTTGTTTGACCAAGCAGTTAGATGTGGGGTGGTCTGTTTTTTTCTGGAGAGCAACTGGCTCTGGATATTCTGGAAAAAGTATTGCTGTGAATCACTTTTTCTAAAGACAAAATATTAATCTGCTCTCTTTTTATTGTAAATATATACATTTCAAATAGTAAAAACATTTAGATTAATATTTTATGGAATTTCATCTTAGACATAAGATGTATATTGTATGATTGAATAAATATCCTTTGTAAAGTTATGCAAAATGTAATTTTTGATTTCATGTAAGGTTTATTTCTCATAAATATTCACATTATTAATGAGTTGGTTTTAAAATGAATTTGTGTATTACCGATGTGTAAAGTTCACTTATTTTAACTTTAGCCTTTGCCTTAATTATTTTATATTGTAAAAGCCAACATCTTGTTATTCATCTTTCGCTTCTTACATCAAAATCTGAAAGTATTGTATCTCTTCTCAGACCTTTCAAGCTACAGCCACCATTCTTTGTCACAATATCCAAATGGGTCTGACCCAGGTTGCTATAAATTTTCACACTGGTACCACAAAAGGAATTCTGAGAAATCGCTGAGACTTCTAGGATATTTTCAATTGACTTAAAAAGGGTTGAAACTTTGTAAATTCTGTACAAGAACAATCGCTGCACAAAGGTATTTGAACCCTGGCCTCTAGAAGGAATTAAAACGTTGCCTTTTTAAGATGAAACACATCATGCTGGTTTGTTTATGTTAATCATAGTAACAAATTACAATGAACCAAACAGTTTACCCTAGCAACCAAACTTTCAATCTCTGCTTTGGTAAAAGATACAAGACATGGACATTCATTCATATAACTTAAAGTGACAAAGAAAACATTATATTATACCACTGACCCCTCCTGAAATATGACTGTCTACCATAAAGCAAACAATTTAGCTAAGGAGAGTTAGAGACATGGGGTTGGTTTATATTACTCATACTGGCATGGGGAACTTTGGACTCCTCCATAGCAACCAAAAGCACTAACTTGGCAACCATTCCATTTTGTCTTAGATAAAATGCTTTGAAACACTACAAGCTAACATCAAAGTTTGCGCATAAACTTTAGCCATCTAGTTGATGTATTTTTCATGGGCTTGTGTGGCTGTTTAATCATACATAATACAGCCCTCTGTACAGGTTTACAGATAATTATATTTAATTAAATAAATAGATGTATTTTTTTTTTATTGGATTAGCTCTTCACGCTGTGGTTCCTGACATCCCCACAGGACGTAGGTCGTTCAACTGCACGGTCATTCCCCGGTGACGCAGAAATACGCGCCTCCATCGCCAAGCTTCTAGATTTTTCCTCCTTGTACACGCCGCTGCACCAATCAAACGGCCGCCATGCGTCCAGTAGCCAATCAGAACCTTTGGTGGGCGGTGCCCGTCTCCTGACAAATGCGCAGATTTACCCGTTTCGCCGGCTGATAATATCACTGGAGGCTGCAAGAATGCTGTAAAGCGCTCAGTCTCTGCGAGGATTAGCGAGCTAGAATTGTCTATAAAAAGCGTGACTTATATAATAGCGAGTAATTCTCCCAGTGCTGTAGAATAGGGGTGTTTGTGTTAGTCACCCACTGTTGAAACTGGACCGGAGGTGCTGAGAAAAGAGAAATTAAGACTGAAGATGTCTGTGGTGGGCATAGATGTGGGTTTCCAGAACTGTTATATCGCTGTTGCCAGGAGCGGTGGCATTGAAACCATTGCCAACGAGTACAGTGACAGATGCACACCGTGAGTATATCTAGCGCCTGTAAACGATGCTGTGTGTTGATAACGTTACGCAACGTCTGCTGTTGCTAGCTGAGCCGGCCCTCGTGACCCTGTCCAGTGTGCTCTACCACTTCCACACTAGACCTCACAAAAACTCAGGTTTAACTCTTCTGTGTGTTCAATGTCACTGTTATCTACGGAGGTAAAGTGCATCGCGTAATTTTGGCTATTACCAAGTGCTGTGGTAAATGTGGTGAAAAGAGCTGCTGTTTGGTGTTTCTCGTGTGACACCAATGCGTCTCGCACCGGTGACCGGTGTAACCTGACGCCCCTCGTCCACGAGACCGTAACAGCTCACGAACGCACGCCGTGTTTCTGCTGGGCGCGGCAGCCTTCACTGACAGAAAGCGGTGTAAAATGGGGTTTAGACTAATGGCATAAGGCACTAAAGTGCTTAGGAGATCATTTTATGTCCATAGAGTGCTTCATCCTTTTCTATAGTCGTCTTTGACAGACATCTAGGACCGTTTTTACAAGCAGCTTGAATGTGGTGTGAAATGATACAGTGCTCTCTGTCAAAAAACAAACTTCAGTTTCCTTTCAGAATCAACATTTTGTTCATTTGCACACACAGTATGAGTTTTTCCACACAGTAAAATCCTAAGAGTTAAATGAACTCTACTCAGAGTGTATTTGGTCCCACTCTATATAGAGGTAAACCAACTCTGAAGGAGAGTTATTTAAATAAGTCTATTTGAACTAAACAGTCTATTTTTGTCTGTTTTTACTCTTTCTGGAGTGGACTTGGTCCCTCTCTGAATAGTTAATATTTAGTTTGCATTTTCCATGCAGATTTGGAAAAGCATGAAGAAAATAGATTATTAAATTACTCTTTCTCAGAGTCGGTTTAACTCTATATAGAGTGGGACCAAATATACTCCGAGTAGAGTTAATTTAACTCTTAGGATTTTACTGTGCACCAATTACACTCACACTTAACACTACACAATTCCAATGAATAGGCATCAACCACAGGTGAATCTAATGATTGTCAGCAATGGCTCCCCATGGAGGAAAAATGTCACAAAATCTGAGAAAGGAAATAATTTCCTCACTCAAAAAGGGTAAGGGCTACAAGAAGATCAAAACACTGCATTTAGGAAAGAAGGAAGTGCAACCCTCTTACAGAAACAGGATCCAGGTTGTCCAACATCTCCATCAAGCATCCAGGCTCTACAAGAGGTTTTTATTGAAGAATGAAAAAAAGATAGAGTTGGCGATGTCCTTAACATACTAGATGTAGTAGTTTTCTGTTGCGGGGTGCATTCAACCAATTTGTGATGTAAATTTGATTATTAACCCTACTTTTATGTTGAATAAGTGTTCAATAGAAGTCATTCTTGAGAAAAGTTTGTAAGTTGTTATTTTATTCATTGAGCTACTGATTAAATTTATATTTATGCTTAGCAGTGTAGTCTCAAAACCTTTTGCACAGCACTGTATATTAAACCTTGACTCCATCCATTTGTTTTCTCACTTATTCCTGTGTTGGGATCTTGGGGTTTTGCTGATGGACATCTCTTGCTACCACTGGGCAGTGGTTCTTCATTGCCATTTCATTACAGGGTCATGCAAACTCTTGGCTCATGGCAAGCATCTAAAAGGAAGCAACACCACTAGTTACTGTACTTCTTAGTTATATAATATTGTCTCACCCCAAGGTGTTATGGTAGCCATCTTTTCTTGGCATATGACTTTATAATTAGAAAAGTATGGTATTATTTATATGAAAGTTTTACTCATGACTTTCCTTAAAAAATAAAGCTAAATACTCTACCCCAAACCCCGTGGCAACCTTCAAGAAAGACTCTGAAGTCTTCCAAGATCTGGGAGTGTTGACATACTATGTAGACCCCTTTCAATCATTGATTAAAGCTTATTTCACACCATAGCACAAGCAGCTGTGACTCAAGAAGGGCCTGCTATAAACACTTCTGATGCCGCTGTCCAAGGTGCTGATCCGCATCCTGTTCATCCACACTCCATAATTTGTTAGCATTGAAAACATGTGGAGTGTATCATAGCACTGTGTGATTTATTTATGAACATGTCTTTTTCCTTAACAGAGCGTGTATTTCTCTGGCCTCCAAAAACCGGACTATTGGAAATGCTGCTAAAAGTCAGGTATTTGTACTTCTGAATTACTTCCAGACTCAAATGAGGTGTCACAACTAATGAAACCGGCTCGTTACAGATCATAACCAACTTTAAGAACACAGTTCACGGCTTTAAGAAGTTTCACGGCCGAGCATTTGATGACCCATTCGTGCAAGGAGAGAAATCCAAATTGCCTTACAGTCTGCATAAGCTGGAGAATGGTAGTGCTGGAATAAAGGTGAGTTCTTGAAGCTATGGATTCCTGTTACTGTGTTTTTTACCACCGTCTCAATATCAATACGGTGTTTCATTGAAGGAAAAGAACCTGCTTAAATTTGTTTTTAGCGAAGGAAACAATGCTCTAAGGGGCTGTGTAGAAGTGAGAAAGCACCTTTATTATTAGAAACACTGGTGACCTTTGAGCGCTGTAATGACAAAGGCTCCCAGCAGTGTCACAATTTTTGGTATAAAATAATTATATAATCCTAATTATATTTTGTGGTATAAAAGAAAAAAAGTTTTTGATGAGTGCTTTAGAAGGATTTGAAGTATTACGTGAATCTAAGCGATGAAAAAAAAAAAGAAAACTCTTAAAACCCCTGTGAATCCTGAGTTATCTGACGAAAGTGAATTTCATCGGTTAATCATAAGTCTGAAATGGTAGGCTGGTAAAGTTAAGTTTGGATGCATAAAATCATGCTTTAGTGCTATTATTGTTAGGGCCAACCCTAATGTACGGTAATTGCTAGGTGGATTATTGTTCTCCGGCTTTCCCTGGGTTTCTGAGAATCTAATAGTGCTCAAAAAGCCACCAAATTTCACACAGAAAATTTACATCTGATTGAGGCTTGAAACGCATGGCAAAATGGCTCTATAGTGCCACCTAACAGGTAACATGGTGCGCTAACAGTTTGTCGTAGACAAATGAAATTCTGCACACATATGTAGGGTACAAAGACTTAAATATAAGTGGTATGGATCGCGTTTCTAAATTCAACAGGAAGTTAGCTATATCTCAAAAATCTCATACATGAACTCCTTCTAGAGATTTTATCTGTTAACTCCACCAGTCTTAACATCAGGCATTTGGGATATTAAATTGTAAAGCTATTTATTTCGTTAAATGGTGTGCACACAGTAAGCCATCAAATCTACAAGAAGTTGTTAGTAACTCAGCCTTGCGAAGTCTAATCGAGTTCTGAACAAAGCTTTACAGCAGCCTACAGGGTCAGTTATAGCACCACCTTGTGGCAACATGGAATATACAAATTTATGCAGTTTTACATTTTTTTTTGGAACCAAGGGACCAAGACCTATTAAAAAGTAAATTGGTTTATTTTACTCACAATTACATTGTGTAATAAAAAACAGTTAATTCTGCAGGATGTTTAATTGATTACCTGAGTTGCGATGACCTGCTTTGGGGAATTGAACCAAAGAGTCGATTGGCAGTCGACTCTTAAGACTCGGAATCAAATGAGATCGGTTCAGACCGCAACTTCAAGCTTCGTTAGATTTACTGTCCACCAGTAATTCACATTCGGCAATCAATATTGATCTTTAATCAAATATGACTCGTGTCCCAAAGACACTAATACTCAAGTTAGAGCTAGTAGCAAAAGATCGGCTATCTCAGGGAGCGATTGAGCATGTATAAACTACAGACAAAGTAATGCGTTTAACAAGTTTATTAACTAATCTAAAAACACACAAACTAATTACTAAAGCTATATAGATAAACACACACACACATTCACACACTTTCACACTGAGAGAAGGAATGATTTGCAACTGTATTCTGAAATCTAATATCAAATAGCATAAACTGATAACCATTAACTATGAGCCTCAGCAAACGTTTGTCTGTAAGGACAAGAAAATGGGACTCAGCTATGAATCGTTTTGCACAACGTCAGCGAGATATTTAATGCGCTTTCTACCGTGTCCTGGAAGTTCTTTGGGTCAGGCGAAGCTTCCTTCGGTTGCGTTGTCCGTGCAGAGCGATGGCTGATTCGGTATTAGGGTCCAAGCGATGGGTAGTTGTGAGAAAAGAGTCACTGGGAGTTCGCGAGAGTTTGTTCCGAGCAAAAATCATGTTGGGATTCGCGATGAATCGAAACTGGCACTTCAAAGTTCTGTTGCAGGGTTCAATGTGTTGTAGGCTCGGAGCACGTCAGAGTTCGGGTCGCGGGAGTTGGCTGTCTCGTACCGCTGTAACACTCTAAGGTTCCGCGTAACTCGTATGACTTTCGTGGACCGGACTTCTCTTCTCTTCTCCCGGACTTCTCTCTGGACCGCACTTCACTTCTCTTCTCTGCCTTTCTCCATTGCGCGGCAGAATTTGAACCAAGGAGGCAGGGCTCTGCCCCGCCAGGTTTAACCAATGAGATCACTCTGAAACCGGAGCTGTAGTGACGTTGCACATGAGCACCGGGTTGGGACGGTCTGTATCAGAATCAATCAGTTCATATAAGTGATCATATCTAATCAAGAGAATACCGAGAACATTTCTATGAGAGGCCATCATTTCAGAACTGATATTTCAAGCAGAATGATACCAAACATGGCTAGTTTAACACTTGTACTCACTCATTCACTCATTCATTCGTCTTTGTTAACTATTCAAGTCTAAGCACACATTATCAGTTATGCAGTAAAGATTAACGAAGCATTGTAAGGTTATATTCAAGTAGATTGAGTCTTTTCTCCTTAAAGATGCAGTTAAAGGAATTAAAAGAGTTCCTGAGTGTTTAGAGGGGGAATTCCTGTAGAAAGACTCCAGCATACTGAGGGCCTCCAGGGGGGTTGATTTACAGTTCCCCTTTTGCCCTTCTATGAGCCATGTGTTCCATAGGTAAGGTTGGTATGTCTCTGAGTCCAACTGTGATCCTCCAGGGGGGTTGATTTATCCCTAAGGAGTGAAACTAAACAGTGTCCTGATCTCCAGGGCCTCCGGGAGGGGTTGATCGATATGGCGCCAGGGGTCCGTTTTAGTTAGGGAGTACAGTCTGCAGCTCCAACCATTTAGCGGGAGATGCATATCGTAAATTCCTGGCCTCCCAAACTGATCACCAGGCTCTCAGCTTGTTGATAAAGAGGACTAATCCTTACAATTGACAGGAAGTCAGGTATTTTGCATAAACCTCTAAAATGGGTACTTTTGCATGTGCTGTACTTCAACAAACTCCTCTAGTGATTGCTTCTGTTCACCTCCAACCGGCATCAGTCTTATCTTATGAATATGGGAGGTTTAATTGCAAAGATTTTTTGACCAATGAATTATGTACGCACAGCGGCCATTGAAAGTCGACATTTCTCTATAGAGATGAAGTTGTTAACAGCCATACAATTTCTGATCAGGCCCAAATGGTGGTCACCACCGAGATGCTTGAGCCCTTTGATCGCTGCTTGCAACTTTAATTGCTCTATATTCTGTGTTCATATGAGTGATTGACGATTTCTCAATCTCACTTTGAGTTACGTGAGTGAGAAGCCGACAGTCATCACAATATCACTCTAAAAGAGCATACACCTATAAACTACGACAGTGGTGCATTGCTGTCTTGTGAAATGCTAAAGAGAGCAGAAATATCTGCTGACACATGGACGCAGGACGTCCAGAGCTGAATATAGTTTAATTTAATGGCATTAGAATTAATTATCTGTCAAATCTATGCTTACAAATGTAAAAACAGCCAAATAAACCAGTATTTCAAGAACAAAATTGTGCATTAAGTTTGGGAGATTTTAGTTGATCCCACATACACTGCTGCAGTTTTTATAGAACTCAGGTTCAAAAAGAGAGATTTCAGTCACACTCCAATAAATGAAATATAAAGGTTTAATGTGAGGCTTTTGGAAAATAAGCTGTATGTTTTGGGGCCCAGACAAATTGAAAAATATTTAAATGTTGATTAATTTAATTAAATTGAAGCAAAAGCTCTGTGATTGCCCCCCCCGGTGGATGGCTGCAGAATGACCCCCCCCCCCAAATAGAGTTCTATGGAATTAAGACAAACGTAAAAAAATATTTCCTCAGACATTATGTGATTTACACAAAAAGTTTTAATGATTTTCGATACAGTCAACGTCATACTATGATCGCAGTGACCTTAAATGACCACATGGCATTCCAGTTAGAAGGTTGTCGGTTCAAGGCTCGCCGATGACCTTCCTGGAAGGACTTTGCATGTTCTCCCGGTGCTTGCGGGTTTTCTCCGGGTACTCCGGTTACCCCCACAATCCCTAAAACATGCGGTTAGGTGTTTTTGAATAATATAATACTCTCTCACCCAATGTGCGCGGGCAGACCCCCGTGACCCCAAAAGGAAAAAGTGGGTTGGAAAACGAATGAATGAATGGTTTGTTAAACTCTATCAAACAAAAAAAAAATGTATGTAAAAGCCATTAAAATTAATTCCAAAATGGCTCATGCAGTAGACTTAGTGTTGAGTTATCAGGGTTCACTCTTCAAACATCTTGTTTTTCCAATGTTCTAGGGTGAGTTTCATAGAAATGCATTGAGGTGGTGGTGTGCTCTAATTTTTCCATTTTCACACCAAATTAGATAATGTTAGGAAATGTTAACATTTGTTCTTGGATCATTTTTTATAATACTTTTCCACTAACACATCGTTAAGCCAAGTTGATGCTAAACTGGTTGAAGTCTTGCCTTTACCTCCTTTTCAAATGCATTGGTGTAGTTCTCTGTGCAACTACCATTTTTATGTAATGTTCATTAATCAAGCATTAAACAAAAGTTTCATCACATCACAGGTGCGCTACTTGAATGAGGACAAGGTGTTCACCATTGAGCAGGTGACAGCCATGTTGCTGACCAAACTGAAGGAGACATCAGAGCATGCTCTGAAGAAGCCTGTGGTGGACTGTGTTATATCTGTGAGAGGATCTGCTTGAATCTGGATTCATTTTCAGTATGTGACTCTCGCTCTTCATCTGATAGTTGTTTGTGGCTTTTCTCCAGGTTCCCAGTTTCTTCACTGATGTAGAGAGGAGATCCATGATGCATGCCACTCAGATCGCAGGGTTCAACTGCCTGAGGCTGATCAATGACACAACAGCAGGTCAGAGAAAACATGTTCCCTCACCTGTTTACAAAAAATATATAAAAATTTAAAATATATAAAAAATTGAAATTTGTTTTTTGGTCGGGTTCTTCATTCACGAGTCTTAGGTCAGTGGTAGTGTTGAATACAGAGAGAAATGTGCATACGCCAGACATGAAGCTTGAATGGAGGAACACATCCTGACAATTGTTTTACTGTTAGTAAATCTGATCGTGATTTTGAAAGGTTTCTGTGCATACACAGCATTGATACATGATGCACCTGTGATCTCATCTACCAAGAATTCATGGCAAATGTACACACACAAAAAAATCCATATTCTCTTGGTATTTATCCAAACTAACATAAAATGAGCCCAGTAAGAAGGAACATAAGACCCTAGTCTGTCTCCTGTTACTTTTAGATAAACCATGAGTGTTACGCCCCCTAGCCTGCAAGATGTAGTGAGCTATGGGAGCGTACATTGAGGAAGTATAAAATAGTGCTGGGATGCTAGTTCAAGCAAATTAAACAATTCCACAGACAAAATCAGGTGACTCAAAATATCACTGTTTATTAACTCCAACAATAGATTAATAAATAAGTTTATTTTACAACACAAAAACTCTCCAAACAAAATGCCATTCAAAACACAAGTCAATGCAGAGTCAAATGAAAACAGGTACAGCCAAAGAAACAAACATCTGCAACCATAAACACTCTAAATAGCATAGACGTTCACGCACACACAATCACTACACACCCACCAAACCCACCCCAAGAGTTCCCAATCAAAACAAAGCGAACTATGTAGGGCAAGGTCAAACTAAAAGGTGAGCAGGGGAACTAAATATACAGTGCCGTGGTGATCGAACGCGAAAGAATATTTAACTGCTAAAGGAAAACTAGAGTGCTTAACCAAACCTGAGAGTTTTTGGGGAAGATGACTGTGGAAACGAGTGCCAACGGGAAGCAGCGCTGCAGGAGAGACGCTGCAGTCAGAGAGCACGGGGATAGAACTTGTTTTCGACGACTGCACCAAACTATACAATCGGGGACAAGATACAGTGACTGTGCGCCTAGCAGCGGTCGACCACGAACTCCGAGAGAGAGGGGAGACCGGAGCAGACGCGCATGTTAAATAGTCCGCCCCCGGACTCTGATTGGAGCAGTGAAATGTCACTCACTCTCAACACACACATAAACACAGAATAATGCAACACATAACATAAATATAATATAAACAATTACAAAACATTGGGTTTGTAACAATGAGGATCATGGGCATACCTGAACTGAAAAATCACGCACTAACCACCACTTTACAGAAACAAGAATGAAAAAAGGAAACAGTTTTATTTGGAACTTTGTCTCGCTGTACTATAAATAAATGAAAGATGAGCATTAAGTTATTTTTTTGTATATTACTTTACCTGTACTTTCTGTTGTTTTAAATGTGTTTTATATGCAACGCCTTTGGCGATCAACTGGTTGTGACGTGAGCGTTTATATAAATGAACTGTGATCAATGCAAAAAAAGCAGATATCTTCAGTTAGCATTAGCATTTTGTGCTGGTAGTCCTCTATGCAGACTGTGGTGCAGTTCCTCCATAAAGCTGCGGTAATACACTGGCAGATGACATGTCATACACCAGCTAACACAGCATAGACCTATAAGTGCAAAATTTTCTTCATGCAGGTTTGGTTTAGCTTTAGGTTTAGAGTTCGGGTTGGGGTTGGTGTTAGGATAGGAGTCAGATGGTGGTATGGAAACCCGGGGTCGGATTAGGGTTGGAGTTATGGTTTAGATTAGAGTTAGGCATAAAGTATGGTCAATAGGCCCCAGTCTCCTTCCACCATCATTTTATGTGATTGAAAGTTGTGAAATAGAACCGGAGCCATCCACTGTGCAGCAGTCAACAGACTGGTGTTGAATGTTCATACCAATAAACTGTACCAATGTTTATACCAATTTAATCATGCAAGTAAAAGTTGTGGTGTCACGTTTACTGACGTTTAAATGTTTTCTTGTTTTAGTGGCCTTGGCTTATGGCATCTATAAACAAGACTTACCAAACCCAGAGGAGAAACCCAGAAATGTTGTGTTTGTCGACATCGGCCACTCTTCTTATCAAGTGGCCATTGCTTCCTTTAACAAGGGGAAATTAAAGGTTCATAATCAGTCCTTTTATATGACATATTTTCTTCAAAAGAGTGTCTTTAGACCTTTATAATGCCATTTTCACAAACATTCTCAATTCCTTCTATTTTTAGATGCTGGCTACAGCGTTTGACCCACATTTGGGAGGTCGTAACTTTGATGAAATTCTTGTGGAGTATTTCTGTGAGGACTTCAAACAGCGCTTTAAGCTAAATGTCAAAGATAACCCCCGAGCCCTTCTGAGGCTCTATCAGGAGTGCGAGAAGCTGAAGAAGCTCATGAGCGCCAACTCGTCTGATCTTCCTCTCAACATCGAGTGCTTCA
The DNA here is from genome assembly GCA_007224835.1 of Danionella cerebrum. Lineage (NCBI taxonomy): Eukaryota > Metazoa > Chordata > Actinopteri > Cypriniformes > Danionidae > Danionella > Danionella cerebrum. The sequence goes on from SRMA01027219.1 coordinate 577,758, forward strand.
TGAATGACATCGACGTCCAAGGGAAAATGAACAGGTCTAAATCTATTATTTTATAATGCTGTAAGGAACTCTGCATCTGGCTGCTGCTGTTTCAAATAAAATATAGTATGCAAGAGCCGGCAAACCCATTTGGATTATTGGATTCCTGTCAACTAGATAAGTGGAAGAAGGAAAAGAAGTGAAGCGACTTGAGACACCAGATTGGAGAGGTTATATGCTTGAGCTTTTTGATTACTCAGCAAATTCACATTTTTAGGACGTCAAATTGCATTGAAATTGATTATAGAGCACCCTGTTATAATTTAGGTGAGTTTTACTTTGAATTAATTAATGAGGATTTGTTGGCGGCCTTACAACGGACACAGCCGGATAAAATGAAATTCTGCACTGTTCAGGAGTAATGTGAATTCATCCCAAACCTTATGAAACAACTTCTTCTACTTTTTTTAGAGGGGCGGAGATAAAGGTAAAATTACAACCCTGAAGTGCATATCGCCATCTACTGTACAGTAGGGTATAAAGTGACAGCAGAATTTATAATTTCACTTAATACTTTATAGTTACACTCTTGACTAAAAAAAAATAATAATTAACACAAATATTATTTATCAATATATGGTGACATTTCTATTATTTTCACCTTTCCATCCACTCCATGACGAATTGTTTTAACCTTGAAAGGAACAAGCAATAATAAAAATTTGTGCATCTTTCAGTGCAATGGTTTGTGATTGAGTGAATGTTTGATCAGAATCACTTTTTCACACAGGTCTCAGTTTGAAGAAATGTGTGTTCATCTACTGGCGAGAGTGGAGGCTCCACTGAAGTCAGTTGTGGAGCAATCAAGTAAGCACCAGCGGCAGATGCAGCCATTCACCAGATTCCTGCGGCAAAGACGTTAAATTGAATCTAATTTGAGTTCCTGGTTACAGAGCTGAGCAGAGACGAGATATATGCAGTTGAGGTGGTGGGCGGAGCCACCAGAATCCCAGCCATTAAGGAGAGGATTTCTAAGTTCTTCTGTAAAGACACCAGCACCACATTGAACGCAGACGAGGCTGTAGCACGAGGATGTGCCTTACAGGTAAAGCATACAGAAATGATCCGCTCTGTCTCTTTAAAAGCCATGAATATGATTTTCCCCTCTGTCAGTGATGCTGGCCTTGATGACAGGTGTTATAGATGTGAGGAGGGGTGAGAGGTGTGATTATAGAGTAGGCCTGGTGTCAGTTCCCTGTGGAGACTGTGGGAGAGGTGTAGAAACAAGCTCAAAGTGTGTGTTATGTGCATGGATTATCATGGGTTCTCTCGCTGATGCCTTTCCCTAAGACCCTGTTTAGACAGCTTATGTAACTGCATTTGCTTGCACACACAAATGCTTCTGTTTGTTTGTATGTGTGGGGAAAGTGTGCAATCCTGTCTCCAGCCTTCAAAGTTCGAGAGTTCTCCATCACAGACACGGTTCCCTTCCCGATAACACTCCGCTGGAAGTCTCCCACAGATGAAAGTGTGGGGTAAGGACCTGTTCATTCTGGAACCTCTTGAATCAATAAGTGAAGTGAATGTATTGTTTACTGAGACATATAAGGTACACCGAGCCTAGACAATGCCCTGTTCTTTGGGCTGTATTATTATATGGCAGGTGTCAGATGTCATTTCACTTGCAGACTATAAAAAGACGAGCAGCAAAGAACTTCAGCTACTAACAAACTACAACACAGTTCAAATGTTCTTCTTAGTTTTTCGACCGCTACATGTGAAATTCATCGATTTCGAAAAAAAATAAAATACGAAGTGGTGAATTTAAAGGGAAAACAATTATAAAATACACATTACTGAATTAGTATAATATTTTTCTTATCCTGACTGCGTCGCTTGTGTCATTTCTGGTGTTGACATTTCAGATGTGCAATGAAATCGGTCCATTTCTCTTTAATCGGTTCATTAATGCTACCCCATCTCGCCCCCGACAAAAATTTGCATTGCGATTTATTTAGTAAATGCGTTTCCATTTAGGTTTATGTACATTTTTTCTTATTAAAGGTTTATCCTACTCTTTTGTGTGCAATCAACTATACATCTCAGTTAGTTCCTGTTGCTTTAATTTATCTCTTGTCTATATTTAAAACTCTAGCATTTGATAATTTAAGTTAGTAAATTTGTTGGCTCACAAATCTAAAAACACAATAGTTTTGTTTGTTTATGCAGTCAATTTGTTAAACTATTAACATTTTTGAAACAATAAATAATATTTAAATAATATAAGACACTTTTTATTTATTAAGACAAATAATAAATATTAATTAAATATTATTTAATTGTTACAGTTAAATGCGCGCCCCTTGCACACATCTGCTATTTCCATGTTGGTATTTTTACTGTATTTCTCCATTAATTTTAACCCTGTTTGAATCCGTCTGAAATTCCTTTGTACCCCAAATGTGCCCAAGTGTAAAGACTCTGAAAGAAGATTCAACAGAAAACACTGCTTTATTTAACCTAAATATTAGAGATGCTATCAGCTAAACACATTCTGCATTGAGAACAAAGAAGATTGGGGAGAAGAGAGGGGAAAGGACTGATAGGAATGAGATGGGATGAACTCGGGTGTGCTTCTTTATTTAAGCAGCTTGTAACTTCCAGTTTGTGTTGTATTCCCTGTTTTATCTCATAAAACAACCAAACAATAGGATTCTAAACAATTTTTTGTCTATTTCAATTTATTACATGTTGTGTGACAAGCCTTTTAAGCAGTTTACACCCAATGAAAAGCATTAGGGGTTCTCACAGGTGTCTAAGGGGGTGAGGATAATTGATATACTTGTTGTGAGTGATATATATATATATATATAATTTTATATATGATACATGATTAAATTTGTCTTAAATCGTTTCTTAAGCATAGATTTTTCTCATCCGCAGGGAATGTGAGGTTTACAGTAAAAACCATGCAGCACCTTTCTCAAAAATCATCACCTTCCACAAGAAGGAGCCGTTCGACCTGGATGCTTTCTACAGTACTCCACATGAGCTACCCTATCCAGACTGCAGAATAGGTTTGTATCTCTGTCGGATGAGTTCTTGGACCAGACTTTGGAGCAGTTAGAAAAAAATTCACTCTAATTTACAGCCAAAATGAGACCAACCACTCTCATCTGTGATGCCCATGGGAAGCTTAAGTAGTCATTCATGCCCTCATTTGATTAAAAAAATGCTCTCAGAATTGTTCTCCATTTTGTTTGGCGCCAGTCATATCTTTACCACTTTAACTGTAAGTGGGTTAGGAAGTGTCAGGGGTGAAAATACACCTTCCAAGCAGGTAATTAGGACTGAGACAGGCTGTCCCTAATGCTTTTACTCCCATCACACCACATGTGCTCTGAACTCTGTTCATAGAGATCATATGTTAGTGTCTTGCAACCCTCCATAGCAACAAAAATCTCCAAATAATTGTTTCAATCCAAATCTAACCTATATTACTTACCTTGTACGAATCACTGTAATCCATTTAACAAAAGTCACAACTTTGAGTTAAAATCCCACCCATTTACAAAGCATTATGCGTGAATTTGGTAGATTTGGTAGAATTTGGTAAGAGGTGAAAGTGTCCACATCTTGAGCTCATTTTTGTTTGTTTTGAACAGGCCGCTTCTCCGTACAGAATGTGGTGCCTCAACCCGATGGGGAGAGTTCAAAGGTCAAGGTGAAGGTTCGGGTGAATGTGCATGGTATCTTCAGCGTCTCCAGTGCCTGTCTGATAGAGAAACAGAAAGGGGAGCCGGAGGATGTGCAGATGGACACCGAACCCACTCTACAGAATGAAAGCCGTCCAGAGGAACAGGTACTGGCTGTAAAATACAAATTGTGGGAAAAAGGAAGGTCATTTCTTGTATTGTATATTATTGGTAATTTATTGAATACAGGAGCCTGATCTGACAGTTTTGAAAAAAAATAAAATAAAATTAAGTCCGTTACAGATGATTTTGCACCTATAACAGTCAAGAAGAAACCTTGAAGACAAAAACCACCCTGGAGAAATTTAACAAAGGTACAACGTATGAAAAGTCTTTGTAGAAAGGCTGAAAGGAGGTGGAGAAAAACAAAACTTGTCATCCACTTCCATCTCGATGCTTTTAATGCTTGTGCAAATTTAATCAATAGCAGCCTACTCTTTTTGCAACGGTTAACAAACCTTACAAACCATACTCCTGCTTTCAGATGATAAATGCAATGAGTCGCTTCATTTTTCATCAACTGTCTTTTGCTTCCTGGAAAACAGGAGATGGCAACATCAGAGAGCCATGCCTAGGATCGGGTTATTTACGCACAAATTATCACATAAACAAAATGTCAACTAAAACAAGCAGCATCACAACACAAACACAGCTTCAACAAAGCACGTTTGTGTCTGCACTAGAGACACACTCCCCTCCGCCCCTTTCTCTCTCCTCGATCGTGTGAGCAGCTGCTTTTTATGCCGCCACCAGATACTGTTTCTCTGACAAGGTGATGATGCCTCCCAATGAAGATTGGAGAAATAGTAGAGACCTGGGAATGATGAATGAGTGAAAGGAAAACAAAACATAGAGAGCAAACAGAAACTCATATTTACCGTAAATGGCCAAGAGGGCCATAATCAACAGAAACATTATTTGTGGACTGTAACTATTCCGGTTGTAACTACTGTCGGTTATAAACTTGATTCTTTAATGTCTCTTAGGATTCTTTCAATCAAGCAATATTGTGCCTTTAATTATTTTCAATGAGATTGCATGTTGTTGTTTAAGCTAGGATCTTTGCTGGTGGTATTTGTGCTTTTTTTTTGGTGCAAGTCGTACTTTCACAGCTCTAGTTCGTTGAATTTGGTCCGAATCAAGAAGAACAACTGATTCTGCAGATTTAGTCGTCATTCTCTGCACACTCATCATTGCTCACTTCCGCACTAGTTGAAAGCACAGCCATGTGACATCATACAGGCCAATCATTAGTTACATACATCATCGTACATGTTTCCTCGACTGCTTTGCGATTGGTTAGAATTGCTCGTAGCTCTCTCCAAAGATTGAAATGCTTGCTACAAATCCAGAGATTCTATTGGATTAGTGAGCTCTGACTCATGAATAATTATAAGGTCCATCCAGACATAGTTATAGATTGTTACAAAAAAGTCAAAAATATTAAACAAAATATAGAAATTACCGTTTCCCCCATAATATAATGTAAAAGACAACACAGTTTTAAATATATATTATAAGAGTATATTAAGATCTTACACATCTTGTGTCCACGTGGTCAAAACACAGGTTAGAGTTGGCCATTTTAGCATTATTACTTTAGCATTTAGCTACAGGTTAGGGTTAGCATTAAGCTGATTGCAAAATGTTTGACTGATTATGTTTGCTTTGTGAACTCTGTAGAAAACGTTCAATGGTTCTCAGTCTAGCGGTTACATAAGGATGAATGCTTAAAGCTAATATTAGCAGCACTGTGAGCATTCAAAAATTAATTTATATTCACTGAAACATCAGGATCAGAGATCTGAAAGCTGAATTCACACTTATGTGTTAACAGAATAAAATGCAAATGGAGCAGGAGTGCCAAGGAGAGCAGCCCAATGAAGAGGAAAGAGGGAATAATAGTGGCATCAAGGTATTTAGAATGTTTTTTTTCTGCCTTCGTTTGTTCAGTGGCTGTTATTTTTTTACTTCAATAACTTAATTTAGCTATTGGGTTATTGTTAGTTCAGTTTAATGGGCCTCTTTTTGATATTTAAGGCAAAACGCTTGGTGAAGGGCCCTGTTGTTTTCCAGATAATTGTACTTCCAGCTTCAGTGGTTTTACATCACAGCTTAACATGCTCAAAGACTTTCAGAATTAGGTCTGAGTTAGCAAGCTAGTTTCATTTAAATAAATATTATTTTCACTACTAATGTCACAATGTGTGACTATTATTTGTATTTGCCCAGTTTTTCAGATGTTCTTGTATGGTTTTTCTTCCGCCTTGTTCATGTGATCAGCCTGTCATGTGATTCCTCACTTTCTCTGTGTCTACACTGTTATGTCTACCTTGCTGGTTGCTCATTTAGTAATTATTATTCCCCGGTGTTTTGTATGAATTTGTGTATAATAATGCTAGCTTATCACCCAGTACAGGAACATTGTTGATCTATGCCACACATTTCTTGCCAGCATATTTAGGACTTTTACTGAGCTTTTAGTTTAGTTTATCATTCCTCCCCTGGAGAAGTCATTATTTATTCAGGTTTTCCCTATGACGGTCTTTTGATTTGTTAAACAAAATGTGTACTTTTCACATCCATTCTTGCAGAGTTTTATCTTGTCTTACCTTGCGTCTGACAACTAACATACATTGGCCTACACAAATGTGGTCTTATTTTGAAGATTTGTAATCTTTAATACAATTAAAGACAGAGAATAATCTATACATTTTATTAAAATGTGTTTAGCATGTCGTGGCCCTTTACAAGGAGAGAAATAGCTAAATGGAAGTGAATGAATAGCATTAAAATTTATCTAATAAAATTAAATTCACTGGTTATATAATACTGATCAATCTGGAGTAGTGCTGGGCGATATGGAAAAATCATATATCACGATATAGATTATTTTATATCACGATATCGATATATATCACGATATACCACAATAAAGTACGTTTTCAGTTATTCTCTTAAAAGTTTGACAAAAATTTCATTGCATACTTTTTTTGCAACTTTATTTGAAGTGACATTTAACTGAACTGTCACAAATGAGAAAAACTACATTTTAGTGCAGCAATGTAAACATATCAAATGACAACAGATGTGGTGGAGGTAGAGCTACAGTAGCCTTCACATTTTTTTAACCGCATCATAGTTATTTAAATACTATTATCAAAATAAACTATTTAAAAAAAATACTGCTAACATCCTTCTCTACTTGGGCCCGGCATGCGTTATATAAGCGAGGCAACTCGACATTACTGAAGTGCTTAAGACTGGGCATAACGTACCTCGGGTCAAGCACTTTGACGAGGTCTCGGAAGCTACCCTTCTCAACTGCATACACGGGGATCATGCCTTTACAACAGTAATGCAAGATGGCACATGTGATTTCTTTATGGCGGTGGGACGTTTTTTCATACGGTGTGCATTTTATGAAAGACTCTTTAATTTTAGGCTGGCTATATTTTTTCTCGCCACTTGCCCGGGCTGTTTCACAACTTTCTTTACGTCGCATTTCTTCGATTCTCCAGTATTCTTTTTCGTGAACCTTCTTTAAGTGGTAAAAGAGGTTTGTTGTGTTAGCGTCGGGCGCGGAAACAGTTTTTTGGCAGAGTTTGCAGATGACTGGAAGCCAAAATGCAACCAAATCACTGACGTACCCCCACGTTTCGGTAAAAGTACTTCTTGGGCTGCTGCCTGCGTAGCAGTTTCAATTTGTTGCGACTCCGGGCATTCATCTTCAACCTCTTGCGTCTCCATCTTTAAGCACTCACGAGTTAACTAGCGTAAAGCATGTCACAACAACGTAAAGCGTCACGTCGCAAAATCAGAAGACGGAGTTTCTTTGCGAAAAAGTTCAGTAAAAGTTAGATAAAGGGATTACATAGCCACAAGACATTATCATACATTTGTCATATCCTATTTAATGCAATATTTTCTTCAGTTATTGATAAAATTAGGTTAGAAATGATAGAACGATAGAAGAGAAATAGGACGATAGACACTTTTCTATCGTCTCCACGATATATATCGTCATATCGCCCAGCCCTATTCTGGAGTGAGTTTTGCGTCTTGGCTTTAATGCCACCATCAGGCTTTGCCTTTTCATTGCTTCTTTCAGCTATATTTACCTTTAAATCGATCTTGTCTCTAAATTAATGTATCTGTCTGTGTTTAACTGGTTGTCTTTTGACTTCCACAATGTCTCTTTTAGATTAGTTTTTTATTAGCTCCTAATCAAGTTTCAATGGTTTAAACATATTCTGTTACAGGAGGGTGATAACCCGGATCAAGGTGACAGCAGTAAATCCAAGTCAAAGGTGAAGAGTGTTGAGCTGCCTGTCTTGGCCAACACCACTCGGCAGCTGGATGCAAATGTTCTCAACAGTTTTGTTGAGTACGAGGTACTTTTCCTTCCATTTGTCCTCCTTTATTTTCTCAAGAACAAGTGGAGAACAGCACATCAGCCTGTTAAATATCGGATTTTATTCACATTTTCTCCAATCTAAACCAGTTTGTTTTCAGTCACGATTTATTTCTAAGGAACTAGTTTTTGGTGACACCTTTTTATGACAAATCTAAAATGGAGTAAGCATGTGTCCTAAATATACATGACAGAGCTCAATTCAGACCCCTGGGGAGAGGTATTAGTAGATCACTGCATCAGTGGAGCAGAAGCACAGCTCGAAGCATTAGATGCCCTACTCAAGAGTTTCATCCTTTTGCCATCAATTGACGCTCGTTAAATGATGTTATGCTGAGATTTATCTTAATAAATCTTCACTGTTACGTTTGTACATGATCTCAAAAAAAGTGAAAGCAAAATTTGAACATACAATACAAAGTCAATGATATTCATTATACAGATTTTAGTTAAACAATATTTAAATTCTGTTTAAAGGTTAATAATGATAGTGTTTTTGTCAATCATTTAACTTCAGTTGAAGAGTTTTATAATGTTTAATTATCCTAGTGGACATGTTTGTGATGTGTGGGAAAACCAGAGAAACCCACACTAGCAATTCCATTTCACATGGGGTGCTACATGCTAGAGATTACATGCTACTAAGCAGCATTACCAATGTGGCATTTGCCTCAAAGGGGGAAATCAAACCTGTTAAACCCAGAGCTTGTCCCTTCATCTCTATGTGGCCCCCTAATTATGGAGATCCCCCTCAAGCTGATCACCAGTCAAACATACTAAAACAAAGAAGCAGTTAGTGCAGCAGTAAAGTTAATAAAACCAGAAGCCAGCTGGAAGATCTCAATAAGCTGCTCAGCGACCATCACATGGGAAAAGACTAAAACATAGAGAATAGTTAGTGGAGTAGTAGAGGCAGAAGAACAATTAGGTGTTTTATTTTTGTATATATTTTATACATTTTATCAAGGTGGGAGAGTGAATCTGAGTTCCGAAAATTATCAGGGAATTTGTTCCAGAGCTTCGGTGCTAAGAACACCCTCTCTCTTCCTGTGACCTTTACTATCTTAGGAATGACTAGTAGAGCTGCACTCTGTTATCGAAGCCAGTGCAGTGAAGGTAGGATTGGTGTGATATGATCATACTTTGTTGTTCTGGTGAAGACTGTAGCAGCTGCGTTCTGAACTAGCTACAGCTACTAGCTAGCTTAAGGAGGAAACTGAACAGCAGCTAATAAAGCGTCACAATAATGTAGCATCTGCTAAAGATAACATGTTAGGAAAATAGAAATGTAGTATCTAAAAGGAAATAGTATTTTCCTGTGAAAACATGTGAAAACTTTTGATGCAAAATTGAATTACATAATTTACCTTTGCCATTTACAGCTCTAGTTTCAGTATGTAAAATACATGCATATTTTGACACAAAGTTTACCAAAATTGAATGGATATATTCAACACGTGCATGCAGAAATGGTAGCAACATTACGCCAGGGTGCTAAATAAACTTAGCCAGTTTGTGAATGTTTTCCCTGCATTGTCGTTTCAGAAAAATATGATCATACAGGACAAGTTGGAGAAAGAGAGGAATGATGCCAAGAACTACGTGGAGGAGTACGTGTATGACCTGCGAGACAAACTCTCAAGCATTTTTGAGAAATACGTCACTGAAGATGTGAGCACATCATCTCTTTGTGGTCAATGAACTCTTCTCTGTGTAATCTACCAATCAGCACATCTCATGTTGTTTTAGAAATGAAAGAGAATCGAGCTATGTGTTGGTGCTTTACAGGAAAGTAATCGCCTCAGCATAATGCTTGAGGACACAGAGAACTGGCTCTATGAGGAAGGAGAGGACCAGGAGAAGGAAATCTACCAGCACAAACTGGCAGAGCTCAAGGTAGTTGTGTGCCTAGTTTTGTTAAAAGAATCCTTGCACACTTTCCAAAAATCACATTAACCTTATTTTACTTCTCAAATATCACTATGTGTGTATCCTTTAAGATATATAAAACTGAAGTTTCTTACCCAGAAAACCAACGATTTATAAAAGAAATCATGAAAAATTACAGGGGTGCCCTCAGAAACTTAAAGAATAAAATGAGGGATATATGAAAATGCTAATACAATCTCTTTCTTTCAGATTAAACATTTAAATGATTTGTGTTTTACAAAAAAGTGGTCATTACTGTCCTGAAAAATAGTGCTGAATCTATTCACATCCAAGAAATTATAGAACACTACATGCAGCATTAAAATTTCACATGGTTTTGTTTATCTAACAAACAGATTTTAGGACTACATCTAAAGAAAATGAATAAAAATGTCTGGTTTCTTTAACTACCATCTAACCTTGATAGAAGGAAACAGAAACATAAGATAAACTCTCATGGAATGTAAACGTTAGTTTGAAAGAACACATCCACGTGCCATTTTCTGTAAGGAAGGAAGAATTTGTCCCGCCTTCTACAGTTAACTAAACATGCAGATAATGCTAGCATTCTGGCATCTGCTTTTAAAGATGGCTATAGTGCTATCAAAATGGATGGAATACATTATGTTCTCTTGTTGGTTCACTACTGCTGTGGCAAATGTCAAGTTTTGCTTTATTGTCTGCAATTTATGGGTATGTGATCCTACTATTTGATGCCTGCCCTTGCTGTAAACACGATATTTTTAATGTTGTAGAAGTTTGGTGAACCCATTCAAGAACGATACAGAGAGCATGAGGGTCGGCCCAGGGCCCTTGAGGAGCTTGGTAAGAAAATCCAGCTCTTCATGAAGGCGGTGGACATGTACAAAGGGAAGGTAAGTGGCAAATAGCTTAGTTTCTGCCAAGAGACTTTCTCTCAGAATAACTTAAAACTCTTGGGAACAGCAGATATTGAAGGCCACGTGAAACCCTCTTTGAACCGAGAAAAGAGGCAGATAGGGGGATGAATTCAGCGTCCCGGCGAGAGGTTGTGACGTTCAGGGTCAAAAAGATAAGAAAAGACCCTGGAGCCTGGGTTTTTTTCTTCAATCACAGTCATAACTAAAATTTATTCTGATTTGCCATCGCTCAGACCTTCAGAATATAGAAATGTTGTTAAAACATTGATATTTTAAATTTTTTATGAAAAGGTTGTCTTTTATAGTGTTTCGAAAGAGACAGCATGAGTTTCTGATAGGTCACCATGACTGCATGCTACTATGCCTCACGGTTGTTTATTGTCTCAGCATGTAAATTAAATTGTTTACCATGCTTTTTACTTTATCTTTTTATTAAAATTATACTTTGCCAGTGTATCCTCATCCAAAGTCCCAGTTGCTGTTACAACCCTTGCTCCTATCAAAGTTCATTTATTAATTTTTTAAACTCGCTTATTCCCTTTCGGGGTCATGGGGGTCTGCCGGTGTCTATCTCCAGCGCACATTGGGCGAGAGGCGGGAGTACGCCCTGGACAGGTTGCCCGTCCATCGCAGGGCAACACACACATTTACACCTAAGGGGAATTTAGAATATTAAATTAACCTAACTGCATGTTTTGGGGATTGTGGGGGAAACAGGACGACGCAAGCACAGGGAGAACATGTCAACTCCTTCCACGAAGGTCACTGGCGAGCCTCGACTTATCAAAGTTAATCAGAGTAATTTAGTGGTCGGAAATAAGTGTGTTTCTACTTTGTTGAGCTGAGAGAGAGTTAAATGCTGTGATTTTGTCCCCTGTTCGCTTGGCAGGATGAGCGCTACCAGCACCTGAGTGGTGAGGAGATGAGCACCGTGGAGAAGAGTGCGAGGGAAGCTCTAGACTGGATGAGTGTGAAGATGAATGTCCAGAGCAAACTCAACTTTGCTCAAGAGCCAGCAGTCAAAGTAGCAGAGATCATTCACAAGATTCAGGTATGGCCATATCACGGGTCACAATCCAGTTCATCCTGTTAGACTATCATTGATGGATTTAATTTATTTTTCTAATATCTGTGTAAGGTTCAAAATGTAATCATGCTCTTCACACTTTAGACAATATGAAAGACCAAAGTCTGAAGCTGAGATATCGTGTTGCTCATCACATTGATCATTGGAGGGAAATATGCAGTACATGTGGATTCATTATCTTTGTGTGCTCTTTGCCCCCCTCTTCAGCCTTGCGTTGTTGAAAGACAGGCAGCAATATTCACTGACTGGCTGTTCAGCCTGATTAGTTTGTTAAAAATGATTTCAGCTGAAAAATGTCTTTCACTCCCCAAACTCAGAGGATCCAATTTCACTCTAACAGTGTATGAGAGACAAATAACTGCTTGATTGATTGATATTGATGAATGTTTATATGCTAAAGGTTAATATTTTTGTTGGTAAGCTCTTTTAAAGTATCATTGCATGAACACATAGATCTTAAAATTAATCTTGCTGCTTTGTGTTGAACTGTAGGAGTTGGAAGACATTTGCAATCCTGTCCTCAACCGACCAAAACCCAAACCAGAGCGGTCCACAGAGGAGGGGGACAAAAACAGTGGGGCACACAATGGCCCCTCTACACAACCTGGTGCTGAGACCAAAGGGCAGCAGCAGCAGCAGCAAGCGAAAGGTCCGAGTGGAGAGATGGAGGTGGAGTGAGGCATTCCTCAGAGTTAAAACCTGTTAAACCCACCCACAAGCAAATACTGGATCATCTCTCCTTCTCTCTGCATAGAACTCTTAGTCACAGTTTTTGTGCTTTGGTTTGTTTTGGTCCTCTTCTGTCGACAACAGGGGCATTTTACCACAAGTGGAAAATTATGTCATTGTTTACTCACTCATCCCTCAGTCAGACTTTTGCTTGTGGATTGTTGAACAGCCATTTGCTCATAGTCAATTCACACTTGCATAAAAATGGTTTGTTGTATTTAAATGGTTTAGTTTATCTCAAATAAACCAGTTAGGGTGAACTTGGGTCAAAGTTTGTGAACCTTGAAATATTCAAGGTATATTTCATTGGCCTTCAAAGATGAGTCAATATGGAATAGCCAAAAGAATTGCACCACTCTTAACTACAGCTATTTCCCTAAATAATGTGATTTTCACATTCAGCTAAGGAGCTACTAGAATTTGAATATCGTTTCTGATTGAGAGAAATCAAGCAAATATGTATGCAATACATCTAAATATATGGTTTATATTTGTATTTACTATGTATACAGTACTTTCCAGCGGATGTGTTGTTTAGAACCTGTAAATATTATTTTAGTAATTTAAGGGTGCTTAGATGTAGGCTACGCTCCTGCTGTTGACATTTGAATGCTTTCAGATGCACTGTGTCGCGTGGAATTAGAATGTACTGAGTCAGTCATTTCCCCCAGTTTTCATGCAGCACCATTTCAGCTCTCGAGGTTTGAGGATCACAAATAATAAAACACACCTTAATGACTGAATGAGTTTGTTTTATTATTTTTGTTCTTGTTTTGCATACATTGCGATTTAAAAGTATTTCACCCCTGCTGATTATGACACTTCCATGACCAATCCATAAATAATAATTGTGTGTGGGGGGGTTTAAATATAGATGAGGATAATACGTTGGGATAGCCTCACTGACATATTACAGTTTCCAGGTAGAAGATTGTTTAGGACATTAAAAATTGAGCAGAGTAAATTAAAAGTTAATTTAAGACAAAAAGGATGTTGGACTTTGTAGTTTATATAAAAGATTGTTTCGATATTAAAGGTTTTACCTCATATTTTTCATTAAAACGTTTTGAACTTGACAACTGATATTTTATTATATTATATAATTCCAGGAATTAAATTTAATCCAAATTAACTCTGAATTTATCTATTTATTTATATATATATATATATATATTTTTTTTTTTTTATCTAAAACGACTATTGAATTCAACGCGACTTTTATTTTGACGATATCCAGCCAGGTTCAGAACTTATCACTGATTGGTCAGTTTGTTCTCAGACGTCGAAAACGTCATGATGCGTTCCAACGGGCGGACTTTTTCAAAATGGAGGAAAGGAAAATATTTTGGAGGGGAATCCAAATATATCGTTTAGATGTATTTTCACACCTCACGCTGAGTTCAAAACACCCGAAGTGTTTTGAAAAATAACCATATCTTGTTTACGGCTTACGGAAGAGACTATGAAAAGAAAATGAGCGCTTCAATCGGTGACAAAATTGAGGTAAGTGGCGCGGCCCCGCAGTCACCCAGCCTTTCATTATATTAATATTAAATATCTAAGTTATACCTTACGTGAACTCTAAGCACCCGTAAAACGTAAAATAACGAATTTTGAGTTTACTCGTTATAGCTTGGGCTCGTTCTAAATAACGTTAAAGGAAGTCAAACAATGCATTCGTGAAACACAGTTAAAGATCATAATTGCATTAGACTCAATTGCATCGTCCTTCCATCGCCTTCTGTTCGTCCATCTGCGGTTTAATAAAGATGCAGGTAAGTGTTTTGGGAGCCCCAAACCTGGAGACAGTTGCTAGGTGATGCTCGGTGGCGTCAGGTGGAGCCGCGGGAGCGGAGCGGGAGAAATGAGCAGATGCCGCTGACAGTCAGATGCAGGTAACCAGTGACGCGTCAACAAAGACCGTGTACCGGTCACAACCGTTCTGCTCGTTTCATCGATACGCTTTATGAACGATGCTGGAGGATATCAATTCGTTCCTGTTAAATGGTAATATTTACCACAGAGATCCAGATGAAGACATGGTTTTTGCACCTTCTGTGACTCTTAGAATCGAGGTAGGAGATCCGAAAACTCCCAAGAGGACACAGTCGTGTCATGGGATGCATTTTATTATGTTTTATCTGATTTAAAATGTGTTTATTCTGTAGGACTTCAAGGTGCTCACCTTGCTGGGCAAAGGATCTTTTGCATGTGTGTACAGAGCAAAGTCTGTTAACACAGGATTGGAGGTGGCAATCAAAATGGTAAGAGATCATTAGTGCTGTTTAATTGGGATGTGCCTGTACAGCACCTGTTTAAGGCTGCTCTTTGCGCCCCTTGTGTATTTGCAGATTGACAAGAAGGCCATGCACAAAGCTGGCATGGTGCAGAGAGTCATTAACGAGGTGGAGATTCAATGTCGGTTGAAACACCCCTCGGTTCTGGAGGTGAGTTCTGACTCTTGACCTTAAGGATAAGAAATACCTCAAAACACTTTCAGCATTTTCAATTTAAATGCTTCTGATCTAATCAGATTCAATGATCTATGCTGAAAGTGCCTTTACCAGACACAGAGAAATGCAGAAAAGTTGGTAAAAATCTGGTAAAACATAACTTGGGCCCTTCATTTAAAAAGTGCTTTATTATATACCAATCCTGTTCTATTTCCCTCCCTGTCTGTAGTTGTACAACTACTTTGAGGACAGTAACTATGTGTACCTGGTTCTGGAAATGTGCCACAATGGTGAGATGAGCCGCTACTTGAAGGAGAGGAAAAAACCTTTCACAGAAGAAGAGGGTGAGTGCTTTCAACAGTTATGTATATGTTACACTGACTGAGTGGAAAGCTCATTGATTGAACAGGGGATTAAACAAATGAAGGAAACAACACTGGATTTGACTCAAAAATCCAAAAAAGTGCAATAAAATATATATTTTTAAATAACAAAGAGGCCTTTTTTATATAATTACTGACTAATGAGAGTCTTTAAAGGGAAAGGTTACTTATAAAAATGCCCCTTTATGCAGTGCGTAACATAGCTCTAAGATGGAGGAATATACATTTTGAGTTTTAAATCTGAAAGTGCACTGTGTATGTCAGAGTCTTTAATGCTAAAGAGTCAACTCTGAGATGCTGAAAGGAGTTCTTTCTTCCAACTCAATCTTTAGCTCAAAAGTGTTAACCGATACTACACAATTTTTACCACAAGACGTGTTTTAAAACAAAGTTCCTCCTCTCAATACGAAGCTACTGGTATCGTGCAGTTTCCACACGTGCACAAACATACATTCCAGTAAAAATGCTAGAAAAAATGAATGCAACTGAGCATCACATAAAGGAGTTGCATCGTACAAACAATAAAAAAAAAACGATTAATTACTGAGTCATTAAAAATCTGGTACATTTTTAGAGCACATAGACGAATGTCATCTTGCTTTTGGAGATGGGAGACTGCTCTTTGGGAATGCAACCCATCAGGACAGCTCTGGGAGGTGATGATCCAAAACCACTTGAATGGCAGACTTGTCATTTTAAAATGACCAAAACAATGTTGTGCAATGAAATCCGTTGGTTACTCCTTAAATGCTGCCCCATCGTGCCCCAGAAGTAAGATCACATTTATTGATTTATTTGGTAAAGGATCTTCCATCGAAGTTTAAGCACATTTTTCTTTTTCGATTAAAAAGTTTATCCGAAGTGTTTTTTTTATGTGCATTTTTAAAATGTATATCCATCTTGGTGTTTCCATCCAGTGTTTTTTTTATATACGATATTCCAAAATGCATATTAAAATATGGCTTTCAACAGTGGGATTTATTTTTGTGAGCATACCAAGACTCTGTTAGAAAGCAATATAGTATATAAGAGCGTAGGGGACATTTAAAAAAACGGGTGCAAGCTAAACAGTTTTGTTAATCTTTTTCACCTCATCATTTCATCCACTCAAAATGAAAGTTCTGCTTCCATTTAACACGAATGTCTGTTTTCAAACAGCGAGGCACTTCATGCATCAGATTGTGAAGGGCATGCTGTACCTCCACACTCATGGCATCATGCACAGAGATCTGACCCTGTCCAACCTTCTGCTCACCACCAACATGAACATTAAAATCGCAGACTTTGGTTTAGCGACGCAGCTCAAGCTCCCCAGTGAGAAGCACTTCACCATGTGTGGCACTCCAAACTACATCTCTCCTGAGGTGGCGACGCGCAGCGCTCATGGCCTGGAGTCAGACGTTTGGTCGCTAGGGTGCATGTTTTACGCTTTCCTCACTGGCCGGCCTCCTTTCGACACAGACACCGTCAAACACACCCTGAACAAAGTGGTTCTGGGGGAATATCAAATGCCCGTTCACATATCCACAGAAGCTCAGTGTCTCATCCAGCAGCTTCTGCAAAAGAACCCTAGCCTTAGACCGAGCCTCTCTGCGGTGCTGGACCACCCCTTCATGACACAAACTGGGCCCACAGCTAGCAAAGACTCAGGCAGCAGTGATGGAGGCTCTATAGACAGTGGCATTGCGACCATATCCACAGCCTCCAACACCACAAACAACAACAGCAGCACTAGTCGACTGCATAGGAGAACAAGGCAGCTGATTGGTCAGCCCTTACCCAATCGAATGCCTCCCATAGCTAGCCACTCCAATCATTCAACAAGCTCCAGTTTTAAAAGTGTGCAGGACTGGCAGACAAACTCCCAGGATGGCTTCTCCAGGATGGGTGTTGGCAGAGTTCCTCACTCTCGTTATCTAAGGCGTGCTCATTCTTCTGAACGATCCGGTGTCGGGTACAGCCACTCTCCGCAGGAAGCAGAACTGGAGAGGTGTCACTCAGAGGAGATGCTTCCAGGATCAGGACGCTTGTTCTCATCAGCCTCTTGTTATAGAAGCTCGCCACAGGGTTACTCTGAACAGGGACTACTTCCATCTCCACCTATGAAACAGCCGGCAAAGTAAGAGCCTGTTGACTTAAACTTCATTAATAGGGGTTTATGTTTGTATGT
This sequence comes from Danionella cerebrum, assembly GCA_007224835.1. Taxonomy (NCBI): domain Eukaryota; kingdom Metazoa; phylum Chordata; class Actinopteri; order Cypriniformes; family Danionidae; genus Danionella; species Danionella cerebrum. The sequence goes on from SRMA01027219.1 coordinate 595,556, forward strand.
TTTAGTTTAGTGTTTTGTTAAGGTTTGTATGAGATTCATTTTTTAACTTTAAAATGGTTTATCTCTACTTGAAACTTTTTTTTTCTCCAATTTATGCTCAGACTTGTTATTTGCTGGCCACTGTTTCATCTCTTACTAGAACATTTCCAATTGTTTATATTGCAGATGATCTTTAAACAACTTTATAATATTGTCTTTAAAGTGGCTTTTTGTAGATCTCAGTGAATAAGAAAAAAAGGAACATGTAGTTCATGCCCCCTGCTGTATCATGAACAGCAGTTATAAAGATGTTTTATCAAAGCTCGGCTTGAGTTCATTGTAAGACTATGTTGATAATGTTGTGAATTAAATTTCTCAAATTTTTCCTCAGCCCCACATCATCGTTCTCTTCATCCAGTCATTCAACGAGACAGCATCCAGCGGATTCGCAAACACAACCCTGGTTCAACAATGACGGTATCATTTTTTTTTTTTTAGCATTTTTAGTTTATTGAGGAAAATGGCAGCTACTGGGTTCCATGTTTCCTTGTCTATTATATTTTTCCTAATGAAGAATTCCTCAGAACCAGATGTTTCTCATACTTAACATAGAAAAGCCTTTCCCATTTCATGCTGTCAGCAATGGCTCCCCATGGAAGAGAAATTTTACAATATCCGAGAAAGGAAATCACTTCTTTACACAAAAGTCATATAAGTCAAAATACTGCTGCAAAAGTGATCAAAAATGTAAGAAAGATGGAAGTGCAACCAGCTTACAGAGACATCCAGGAAGTTAACATCTTGACAGGCGAAGGGTTGAAGAAAATCCCCATGTAAGTTTACTGCTGGGGTTGTTGATAGGTTAGAGCTTATTAAAAACTATTACTTTAATTTTTAGATTTTCTGCTACAGTATGTATCCCCCCCCCCCTCATCAATTAATTTCATTTTGAAGTTTTTCTTCCCTATTCACTGTCTAAACTAAGGGTTTATACAATTTATTCTATAAAGTTTTATTATTGTGTCTTGATCCATGTAGGATGTTATCCATAACATTTATTTGTGGCAATATTTTCTAAGAAGGGTTTAAAATCAAATGCTTTGATTCTTCAAGCAGCATTCAAGAGGCCAGCAGATGTGAGCAGTCACAGCAGTACCGGGAGCTTCCACTCTGGACGGGGGCCGCTTGGGTCCCAAACCTCCTGCAGCCCAAACTCTCAACAGCAGACAAACCTCTGCCCCCTTAGCAGTCCAGTGTCAGAGCCTCAGTTTCTTGCACCTCCCCTCTCTAAAAACACAGAGAAAAATGAGAAAGTGTTTCCTAAGAAGAGCTTCCCTCCACTCTGTGCTGCCAGGCTCAAGCCCATCCGACAAAAGACCAAAAATGCTGTGGTGAGAGAAAATGTACCTTCAATGGAAATGTTGTTGGGTTTATATAACATTTATTAGAACTTTTATTCCGAAAGTATCTATAAAGTGAATTCCCTGCGCAGGTCAGTATCCTGGAATCTGGAGAGGTGTGTATGGAGCTGCTGAAGGGACATGGAGCTCAGGAGAGAGTGAAGGAAGTGCTGAGGATATCATGTGATGGATCCATGGTGAGTGACCGATGAGCTGCAGGTTTTCATTAAGGATGCAGAACATGTAATTAACGGCAATAAAATAAATCACATTTTCACGTACACTATGGCATCAGGAGGGTCTTTGCTAATTTAAAAAATTAAAATCAAACATTTTTCACTATCCGAAACCCACATGCATTGTTGGATCTCAACAGCAGTGTATCAAAATATTCTGATTATTAAAAACCAGAGAAATCTCAGCTTACATTTATCATCACAGCTAGAATCATGGCACATCCTTGTGCCCACCATGTTGTGAAGTAATTACTTAAGGTGTGTGAAAATATTGAAGAAAATATGACTCTTGTGATATTTTCTTGGGGAAGGTTTTTTTTTGTTTCCACTGTAATTGGAACATTTCCATGCTGCACCATCCTGTTGAGGTTGTGATACTTTGGATGAGCGCCACCGAGCAGCTCTTTTAGTCTTACTCACATCATCAAAAGAGCCAGCTTTACCTGTTTGCTTGAAATAAATGCAGAAAAGGTTTCTGGGCTTTTGTTAGACCCTTGACTGTTTCATCCCGTGATGCATTGGAATTTCTGAATTCTGAGTGATGGGTAAAACAAAAGAGCTGTCAAAGGATCTACAGGTAAAGGTACAAATTGAAATGTACAAAACAGGAAAGTGATTTAAAAAAATTTCCAAGAAAGTGAGAATGCCAAGCAGCAGTGACCAAATTCTGACTAAGAAGTGGAAAGTGAGGGATTGTGGTGAAACCAAACATATTTCTGGTACAACTTCCAGAAAAAATTGTAAAGGGATGCAAAGAAAAACACACACAAATGAAAAAGCCATGTGTGAGTTCCAAAGATACAGGAAACTTGGTAAATTGATGGGAAGATGAATGCTTGGAACATGTGGGAATATGTGTACTCGGACGCTGCACATAGGACGTTACTGGACATTCCAATTCGACAATGATCCAAAACACAAGCCAGAGTTCACTTTTCATTTGTTCCACCAGAACAAAGTAAAGGTTCTTGAGTGGCCATCTCAGTCTCCTGTCCTCTTTATCATTGAAGATCTCTTGGGAGAACTCAAATGTGCTGTTCTTGCAACACAACCCAAGAATTTACAAGAGGTGGAGGCTTTTGCCAAGAAGAAAGTGCTGCTTTACCAACAGAGAAGATATAATCAACAACTACCTCAAGAGACTTCTGGCTGTTATTGATGTTAGAGGGGAATATAAAATATTAAGAGCTGGGGTGTGACAACTGTATGCAGGTTGTTTTGTTGATGACTTGTTTTGTTGACAACACCGTAGGTTACAGTGTACCAGCCCAATGAAGGTAAAGGCTTCCCTGTGCTGGAACACCCCCCTTCTCCTCCTGAAGAAATCCTCATCTGCAGCTATGAAGATCTTCCAGGTAGAAGGCTGAAAGAATTTTACTCGTTCTGTATATCATCTTCTTTCTGATTTAATTCCATTATTTTACCTGATGCAGAAAAGTACTGGAAGAAGTATCAATACGCCACCAAGTTTGTACAATTAGTGAAGTCGAAAACACCCAAAGTCACACTCTACACAAAGTTTGCCAAGTGCATGCTGATGGAAAACACTCCGACCCCTGACCTGGAGGTCTGCTTTTATGATGGTGAGGTCATTCTTAGCTTGTGACTTTAGCTGAGGAATGAAGGCGGATTAAAGTAAAAACCATTGAACCTTGCATCTTTAGGTGCAAAAACACATAAAAGCAGCGAGCAGATTCGAGTGGTGGAGAAAAATGGGAAGTCGTACACAGTGAAGGGGGACGTAGGGCTGAGTGGACTGAGTCCTGAGTGCAGACGCTACATGGAGCTCTCTGAAGAGGTATTCTGATCCAGATCTATGAGAGGTGTTTTCTTTGTTGGTTTAAGAGTATTGCTGAGTACAACTGTTACACATCAATGGTTCACTATAGCTTTACTTTCAGGACGAGCATGGCTTAATCTTTCACTTTCAGTCTGGCACTTTTGCATGGGTTTGAATGGGAGTGAATTGTGCCTTTGATTAGTGTAAGCATGGTAATAATGTACAAATGTAAATCTTACATGTTACAGTTTTTGATGTAAGGGGTCTAGGATCTGTTTCTGAGCATACCTGGCCCTGGTAACTGCTCTAGAAGCAACCCTTCAGTTCCCGGGAGCTGTTTCTGAGAACACTGGTTTGGGAGATTCATGCAGGAAAGGGTGGAAAGGGTTAAAGCTGCCAGCATTCCATGATTACTGTACGACAAACCTGCATCCACTGTGCTCCACGTGTAGAGACATAGTAGAATTAAATGCCACGTGTTTGTTGGTAAAATGTGTCGGAAATGGATCAGAAGTTACCATGTGGACAATAAACTGTGGGGGATTTAGGGGGGAGTTCTCTGAAACCGAACAGACAAGACCAGTCTGAAAGGGCCTTAACTCTACCTTGGATGTTTTTAGGGGCATAGAATGTGTCTGTCTTTGGAAGCTGCCATCACTGCTGAGGAGCTGCGCAGCGCTAAAAACACTCCGTTCTTTCCCATCACCATCGGGAGGTGAGGCTTGTTCTACTAAATAACCTTAATGCAGAAATATCTGTCTGTCTGTCTCTCTCTCTATGCATCTATATATCTAAAAACTTTTATAATTTTAAATGTCTGAAATACCTCACAGTGAGGGATGACAGTTTGGGAATCAGTTTATTTGTACTCTCTCTATTGTTGAAAGTACATCCAGGTTTTTGCCTAGTGGGTCACATTTGTCCTCTTTATAAACAAGGACTGAAACCAGACCCATGCTAGGAGCCAGTGAAGGGAATCGATGACGGGTGTGATATGATTATGTTGCTTAATCCAGATGAACTAGTTAGAATATTTATTATCAACCCAATTATAAAAAAGTAAAACTGTCTTATATTTCTTCTCAAAGAGAAAAATTATAAAATGTGTTTATTTGTTGACATTTTTATTAGTTTTACTTAGTTTCTAACACTCTTCATGCTCTCTTCCACCAGGAGACCAACCAATCCAGCTTCCCCTGCAAATGCTGACTCCACCCCTGTACCCCCAGCAGAGGTGGCTCAGGTCTGTCTGAGCCCCCCTCAGCCACCTCACATCACTCCATCAGTAGGAAACCACACTCACCCTCTGGAAGTGCCACCCCCCCATTTCCTCTTTCCTCTGTTAATGCTCTTCTGATTTCCTCAGATGATTTCCTACTCTGGCTCAGACTTCACCACAGCCAGTTTGGCTAAAGGCAACTCGCCCCCATCAGGAAAAGACCACCGATCCAATAACTCCGGGAAGGTGCTCAAGTCTATTTTTGTGCCCAATATCGGCTGGGCCTCACAGGTACAGTCTATGTCCATGACTTTATATATGAACTTTTTGATGAACAGTTTCCTTCATTTTGAAGACTTTTGTCCATTGAAACAGATTTTAAAAAAAGATACATACTGTTTTTTTTTCTAGCTGACTTCTGGTGAGGTCTGGGTTCAGTTTAATGATGGATCTCAGTTGATGGTTCAAGTCGGCGTCTCTTGCATCACGTTTACTTCCCCTGATGGACATATCACCAGGTAAAGCTAAGCAGTGTGATGTTTTATTACAACAAAAGTACATTTTTATGTGGTTTTGGATGTAATTGTGGTGGAGTCGACATTAAGTAAAGCGCTTTGTGTGTTAACAATGGTTTGAAAGAGACACTGGTTTGATTCCCTGCTAGACCTCAAGAACTTTCCACAGACCTGATGAATTAGTTCTTGTTTGTGCTTAATTATCGAACTGTACAGTGGTTCGGGCTCTGTGGTGTGGTCATGTGATTCCTGCGATAGACATGAGAATGAACGCAGTGGAGGTGTAACAGGCTTGTCTGTGGAGATTACCACTTTTCTATAAATGTTTATGCTATTGTCTGAATACAGGATTCTGATTGGCTGCCAGGTCTTGATTAATTTCGTATAACTGCACAGGATTCTCCGGTTCGGTTTTCTTCACTTATAATATCAATCCGCCAACCTGTCCCATAATAACTCAAGGCTTTGGTGACCTGGTCAATTTAAATATGTAAAAAAAACTCAGTCTTTTGGGCAGGGCTTTCCGTTTGCAGTGGGCATTCGGCCAAACTGTGTGTAGTATGTGCATTTTTCACCTGGTGGAATGTAAGGGTTTCTTTGGTTCAATATAGCTTTCAGTGATCCCTCATTTACTGCCCGTGGTGGTTACTTCCAAAAAACCCTGTGATGAGCAAAAACCGTACAGTTATTTTTACAATTATTAAACAATACTGTACAAGCGAATGAAAGCAAAGATCAAAGCCTGTTTTCACATCCAAAGCATTTGTTTAAGAAATACAATTATACATGTTTCTCACAGATAACTATTATAGTTTTTAAAATACAGTATTGTAAAATACGGTAATAGGGATGTAACGGTATCAAAACTTCACGATACGGTAATACCTCGGTATGAATGGCACGGTACGGTATTTATTGTATCATTTACAGGAAAAAAGTGCTAGAAGTGTTTATTAAACAGTTTACATGAACACTGTACATATCAATGGCATACAAATTGGCCATCTATCTGTAAACTTTGAAACAGGAACTTCAATAGCTCTGAGTAGCTCGTGAAGTCCACCCATCTGTGGTGATTGAGATGCACTCTGCTTGTTTGAGGCTCTGTGCAACTTTCGCCTTTGTCTCTTTGTAAAGAGCTGGTAAAATAGTTTGACTAAAGTGTGGCCGCGACGGGATTTTATACTTTGGCTCCAGCATGTTTACTAACCTCTTAAAACCTTCATTATCTACCACCGAAAAGGGCCGTAGGTCTTTGGCTATATATTCACCAATGCATCTTGTGATTTCTTGTGCTCTCGCTGTGTTGTGGGGGAGTGAGGCTGTAAATGCTTCTTTTATAGTCTTTTGGCCCGACTGGATTTTGCTCCTGGTATCTTCAGATAACTTTTCGGGGTGATGATTTAACAAATGGCTCCTCATGTTAGTCGTATTCCCCGACTTGTATTTCACCACAGTCTGGCAGTGCCTGCATACCATATTTTGTTTGTCTGTCACCTTTTCTCCTTTCTCATTTCTTTTCAGAGAGAAACCGAAATGCTTCCACACATCCGATTTAAAACCCGCTTTAGGTTCAACCATTTCCATCTCTTTTCTTTCGCCGCTACTAGCAGCACCTGCCATTTGTGACCGCAAAGGATGGCCACGCCTAGGCTGATGGGAAATGTAGTTTCCGCTACCTACAGTTCGCTCCATTCGCCTAAGCAAACTTTTCTTACAAGACCTATCGTTTTATCGAGTCATGCGACCTCGGTATTATTGAAAAAATTTGCTATTGCAGTACGACGGTATTTACAATACCGTTACATCCCTATACGTAATAATCTTAATAATGAAAATGACTTTGCGACAGTTTGTTGTGGCACACCTATATAAGTATAGTTCTCAAAAATATAGGTCTTAAATTTAATGTTCTTAAAAAGTCTTTAATTGACCTTGTGAAATCTGCAGAAACCCTGTTTTGAGAGAGGTCAAAATGTTCCCATGGCCCTAGTAAACCTTGTGGAAAGCCTGTCCAGAAGAGTTAAAGCTGTTATAGATGCAAAAGCTGGGCTGACAGTGTATTAAACCATACTGTCACTTATGTGTCACTTATGTTCATATGTGTCCAAAAGCAGACGAGTGGAAACCTGTGACATACAGAATGTATATTTTGGCTGCCCAAAACCCAAGATATTGACTATTGTCCACAGTCAGGGCAAATGCATTTCATGGCAAAGGAGCACCTGGCTAGGCCTTAGCTGTTATATAAATGACGGTGAAGGGGAATTTATCAAAACTAAGTTAGTCTTTTTCTTCCTGTCAGATACAAAGAGAACGAAAAGCTACCGGAGCTGGTGAAGGAGAAGCTGCACTGTCTGTCTAGTATCCTGGCACTCCTGGCAAGCCCCGCGGCCCGACGCTGAGCAAACACATACTTATCACACTCCCATCTGGAGAATCTCACATCTCTCTTTTACATCAAGCCCTCATGAATGCGCTTTGAGTTTCTGTAAATACATTTTTAAAAACGTTGTACATAGTCGCAGAGATTATGATTATTATATTTTTATGTTGTAAATAATGGGTTTTCTGTCCACGTTTTGTGTTTAGATGTTTGTGTGGTAACTGTGTCTAGCAGTTCTGATCTGTGCTTCAATGAAATGTTAGCTCGACAAACAGACATGCATTAAACAGCTGCTGCCTGCTGTATGGAGCTCTTTTGTCTCTTCTGGTTATATAACCATGAATATTCAGCTGGTTGCCAACACAAGCAAGAGGAATAGTGAAATACAAGTATGTAGATTCATCCAGATTGTCAGGGATTATGAAAAGTCTGTCTTTTACCCCTTATCACAAGAGTTTTATTGAACACTTTAACTGTAACATGAAAGTAAGGTTTATGATATAGCTTAATTCAGTTTTACTCACATAGTTTAAAGCTAAACATGAACACCCTGCAACAAAAACATGTGTTTTGTATGAACACTGTGATTTTTAAGGACAGCAGCAAGTCTTCTGGGCATGGAATCAACAAGTTGGTGACGTATTACAAAATCTTTTTCCATTCTTTAAGAAGAACCGCTTTTACAACCTGGATGCTGGATGGAGAGCGATTCTCAAGTTGTCGTTTCAGAATTCCCCAGAGGTGTTTGGGTTCAGATCAGGAGACACTTGACCATTCAATCGCCTTCACCCTGTTCTACTTCCCGAAATTCAGCAGTAGCTTTAGTGTTTTTTTTGGATCCTTTTAATGTTGGATAAGTGCTGGCAGCATCTTCATTACATAGCATACATACATTGAAATCATCAATGAAATTGAGCCCCACATAATGACACCACCACCACTATGTTTCACTGTAGGCATCGGGTGTCTATGAAATCCTCACGACGCCTCACAGTTTTAAAACCATTAGTTCCAAAAACTCTTTGTCTCACCACTCCAGAGTATAGTCCCAGTAGTCTTTGGGCCCTAGCAAATTCTAAGTGTGCTTTTTTTTGTACATGAGCTTTCGGAGAGGCTGCCTTCAAAGATGATACCCATTCCACTGCAGTATTTGCCATGTGGCATCACGGGACATGTTCACTCCAGATTGGCCCTCTACAGCTTTAGCTAACTGCATGGAACTTGCAGGACGATTGTATTGTAGATGGTTGCACTTCCATCTTTCTTTTTTTATTTAGATTACTTTTGCTGTAGTATTTTGACTGATGTGTAAAGCTTTGCCGATCTTGTAGCCCTCACCTTTCTGTTTAAAGAAGCAATTACTTTCTAAGATTTTGTGACATTTTTCTTCCACGGGGAGCCATTGCTGACAACATGGCCTTTTATATTCACCTGTCTGCTGGGCCCCTCTTAAACAAATTTGACTCACTTGTGGTTGAACGCCTGTTGATTGGAATTTTGTAGTCTTAAATGTGGCTCTTCCCCATTTTTGCAACATGGGCTTGAATTAAATTTTTTTAGGAAAATCACTTTTTTTTCTGTGTGCAAAATAACAGGTCTTGTATGTATTTTGTATTTCAAAGAAAACAAAGGTTTTGTGCAGGTGTGAAAAAATCCTGTAAACAAGGAATGTTTTCAGAAATGTAAAATTGTTTAATTCAGAAACGTTGATGAACAAAAGAAAAAAAGGAAACATAAAAGGAAAATCAAAGCTTAAAAATACAGGTAAATACTTATCCATCATGCAAAACCATCCGGGTGAATTGTTGGCCCCAAATTTATTCTCCAGCAGGACAATGACCCAAAATATATCGCCAAATTATTTAAGAACTACCCTCAACGTAAAGAAAAGTTATCGGATGCCATGGCCCCAACGTAGCCCTGTTTCAACATCAAGAGTGTTTGGGATTACATAGACAGAGATAAGGATATGAGTAAGTGTTATTTATCATTAATTTCATGTTAATTAATTCACAAATGTATTTCACAAACAGTCCCTTTCGGGCTTTCTCTCTGAGGCGCTCCACTGAGCCTTTGGCGCCCCCTCGCGGTGACATGCGCACTCCATCTCTCCCCTCTCTCTCTTCACGTCATTTACTTCAGCAGAAGAAGCGATACACAAAGCTCCTGTCATGCTGAAGGAGGAACACATCAGCTATCCGGACTGAACAGCCTCACAACCGGCCCCGACAAGCAGCCGGAGTGGTCTTTCCGGCGTCACGAGTGAGGCCAGATCGCGCTGGACCGCTGTAGTCTTCAAATCCCAGCCCGAGCCTCAGTCATGGATAGCCGCCTGTCCTCCAGCTAGCTAACGGCTATTTGTCGGAGCGGAGCCTGAAACATGCTCTAGACGGTGGGCTTTCTTTCGCGGCAGCTGCTGTTTCTTGGTGTCCAGCGGAGAGAAACCACAAGTCGAGCCTTTCCGACATCCAGCAGCGGGGTTGAGCGGGTCTGGATGTCAAAGTAGGTGGAGTGCTAGCTTGTTTCGCTGCTCTTCAAGGGCTTGTTTATGGCGGTTTTTGGGGCTTTCCGCTATCGCTGTCTTGTCCGAAGTCAAGTGTATTTGCTTTAACATTCGCTTCGGCATTTTTAACCTGAACTGATGATGTATTAAGAGGTAGATGGAAATCAGAAGCAGGGATGTGTCTTGATTGGCTTCCTGGAGAGCATCGCATTGCTTTTGCTTTCTAGCGGTCGAGGGGAAAGTTTCTGCTCCCTCCGAAGTTCCGCGTGCTCGAGGATCGAACTCTCTCTGCTATCTGATCGATTAAATCCTGATCGATTAGTTAGCCCTCATTAAATTATATGTACGGTATATTTTTTCATGTCAAAGCTTTTTCACGACCAGAGTTCAAATGGAAAAGGAAACTTGTATAATGTCTTATACGGGGTCATAATATTGTAATAATTCCAAATAGTGCCAGAAGTGCCTTCTAATGCTCTTAAAGTACAAGTTCAGATGCTAAATCCACCCGAGCACTTCTTTAAACACAATTTCTCATGAGGATCTCTTGTTCAAACATTTAATTACACAATTATTGCTAAACTAGTGGTTAAATCAACATTGAACTAAACATGCAATGAAGCAGTCCAAGATGATGATTAGTCACCAATATTATTGTTAAATGTATATAATATGAACACTTTAATAATAATAATAATAATACATTTAATTTAAGGAACCCTTTCTCAACCTCAAGAAAAGGACACCAGGAATAAAATCCCGGTTCCAATCCAGGTTCTGCATCCTCTGGGTAACGCAGCCTACAAAGTCTCGTTGGTAAATGGGACGGTCTAGTTTCATTCGGACTGCTGAGTTTATAAGTCCTCCGTCCGCTACAACAAAGTAACGTACCAACAGTTAGCATACATCACATCACATTCAGGTGGCTCGTTTACATTCTGTTGAAAAAAAAAAGAATGTAAAGCATCTTGAAATCTTGACGGATGGTAGCGATATATCCTCAGGATTCAGGGGGAAACACCCCGCATTTGAAGGACCCTTCGATGTTTGGGGAAAAGGGACCACCTTTACAGAGCGTTGGGATGTAAGCAGTCTTGAAGTGTTCTAGGGATACAGAATCTGGACTAGGACACAGCTACACCATTGAACAGGGAAAAAAAACTGGTAGGGAGTGCAAGTATAGAGAGCGGGGAGGCCCTGGCCGACCAAAGGCAGACCAGACTACAGGGTTCCAACCGGTGGTCTTAACAGGAAGAATCACACAAACCAACCAACCAAACAAACAAAAATAATTAATTTCAAAATAACAAACACTAAGGATAAATATAGAAAATAAATAACAAGCAAAACCTAAAAGTCTGAATACAGGAGTGCTTCGTTTGCCCTTTAAGCCTTCCTGGCTTCTGTTAATTTCCCATGTCTTCCTGAAGAGTATATTAGTATAATAACCTTGCATTTTACATTTAAATCGCCAAAAGACATCAGCATAAACACAGGAATATTCATTAATGGAAATGAACTCATTAAAAATATAAGTAGCATTTAATTATTCACAGAGAAAACAGAAACAACTCTGTGAACATTAAATCTTTAAAAGGGTTTAAATGAAAAAAATAACAGTCAACAAACTAATGACTTATTTTGTAAACTATGTATATATGACACAGGAAGTTGGTGCTACGTTCAAACTAAAGGTTTCATAATAAAAGTCTTTGTAATGGCAGATTTACACCATTTTAAGAATTGATATGCACATGGCACAAACTAATATTATTTCATTATGAAAACTATTGTTTTTTTAATTGTTTACTTGGTTAACTAAACCGATTGGTATGGAAGGCAATGTTCTTGTCATAATTCGCCAGTCCAGAAGCCTCCATTGTGATCTCATGAGCATGGCCAGAAGCCTTGAGAATGTGATGTTATGTAAATTAGGCAATGACAGCAACTGACACATTTTAGGAAAGCTAGTGGTCACTATAGGCTGGAGGCTTTATATTTGGGTTTTATTGTCTCAGATCTGTGTTGTAGACTTTCACTTTGGCTTTCCTTGATTGAGATTGATCATCTGGTTCACTGACTTTTCATTTTCACTGACTTCTCTGATGACTCTCCTCATCCCTCTTGGCTTTTGTTTGGCAGGCTTGCATAAGAAGCGTTTCCTGTTTTCTCTGGAGTGACAGCGGCTGAATATGCAGACCTTTCTGAGAGGCCGGAGAGTGGGCTACTGGCTCAGTGAGAAGAAGATGAAGAAGCTCAATTTCCAGGCTTTCGCAGAGATGTGCAGGTGAGGTAACCGTTGCAGGGTTTCTGCAGGGTCCTAAAAAGTCTTAAATGTAAATACATTCACTGTTTTAGATCTTAATTTTTCTGGAAGAGCCAGCACATTTCTTGTTTTACAAAGATGGCTGCCACAACAACCACAAAAAAGTCAATTATGTCATTTACAAAGGTTTAAAAGTTATGAAAACAATCGTTTATGTTAGTTTTCATGTAACAAATGCAAATATGTTTGAAAATTCCATTACATTGGGATTTATTCGTAAATTGCATTTCCATAGAAGTTATGGTAATTAATTATTGGATTAAAAGTGTATCCTTTACATTTATGCGCATCTTACCGTTTACATCAAGGTTTTTAATGCAATATTCCAAAATGCTCATAAAAATAGGTGGATGTCGCTAATGTTTTATTTGATGGGGTAAAATGTGGATTGTCAAGACCAATGTTCAAGTTTGAGTACGAACACAGACAAGTCCAAGTCAAGGATGAGTCCACTACAAACTGGGCTCAAGTCCAAGCACAGTTCAACCTTGCAAAGATGACTCTCTTTTATTAACTACACACTGTTAAATGCACACTGTTTGTGTGTTTGCCGTTTCATCTTTTCTAATCCAAATAGCTGCACCCTTAAGAGTTTTAGCCTTTAGTGTGTGTAATCAAGCCATGGAAGTGTAGTCACCTTGTGCCAGCACTTTTATTCCTTGGGAGTTTGCAGTCAGGCAGATTGGCTCATCATTGAAGGGCCCTGGAGTATTTCTCAACTGTCAGAGAGAGCGAGAGAGAGGAAAAGAGAGATTGAGTGAGAGTTCCCATTGCAAAGCCCTCTTGAAGATGACACAATTGGCTGCTGTGTTTGTATGGACTGTGAAACCTGAGCAAACCGAATTGCTGGACCAGCGAAGGCTTAAGGTTACACCCAGGGCTTTGTTTGTGTAGTAAATGCATGTTGAGTAGTGAAAGGCGGTGTGTACGCTAAGACTTGCTGGTCGAGGCCTATTCTCTGCCTCTCCAGTTTAACGAATAATTGTGGGATGTGATAAGCTAGTTGCCTTGGATTTCCTTGGGAGAGGGTAATTTCACCGACATCTGTGGAAATCGAAATGGTAATGATGATAAGAACCCATAAGTTTGATTATCTCTGATCAAACAAATGGCCAGTTCTCCACCCACATCCCACGTTTTGCCCAATTTTGACACACAGATGTCTGTGTGAGGGCGGGGAGTGACTTGCTACTCTCCCCGGCACGCTCCAGCCTGCTCGGCAGTGTAAACACAGCTCTTCAAGCTAAATGACAATGCCCGGTCACATTCTCTATATGTTTTAACAGTCTGACTTTATAGTACAAGGTGATATAACACAGACACATTCTTGTTAGTTTAAGTCAACTAATAGGATTGTCACTGGAGAACCTTGGAGCAAGTCACAAGCACAGATTAAAAATGTGAGGTTTTTTTTATTTATTTATTTTTTTTTATTAAAATTCTAATCCTTTTGTAACCATCAAACAAATTGCTGTCTGGAGTCAGTGTGGTAAAGATATGTGTAGCTTTTATCACTCTTTTCTATGCTATTATGTTTAGTCATTATTTTACCCCTGAAGAGATTTGTGGAGAGTTGAGATGTTTTAAGTGATTTTTATGTTTTCCTCTTGATTGTTCAAATCATCTTGAAAGAAAGAAAATTAATGTTTTAACAAAACATTAATTTCAAGCCCTTTAAAAACAGTATTTGGTAATGTGGTTGGGTATTTCATGGTGGTTTGAGATTTTTTACAGTGGTACCCCGAGATACGAAATTAATCCATTCCAGGGTGGCGTTCGTATCTCGAATATTTCGTATCTCGAAGCAAGTTTTTCATGTAAAATGCCTAATCCGTGCAACGGCTCTCAGAAACAACAGTAGAAGTAGATGAAAAAATGGAAAACCAGAGAAAAATCAAGTAACGTTTCTTCAATCCTTATTTACACAAATGTGAAACCTTACCTTGCGAGTGAAGCGATGTGTCGGAGGAGGTGGAACGGATGGCAGAAAACATTACCGCACTACGTATAAAAGTTAACTTTCTCGAAATATTTTACGAATTACTAACACAAACACAGTTTCAAGCACAAGTGGAGATGCGTCTGAGAACGCGTCTCAGGGTTTCTCTAACTTGCGCTACAGACCAGCACTTTCCACGTTATAAATGTTATTTCTTTTACAACACCTTGACTCTGACATTTGTTATAGCACATTATTAGTAATCTATAAATAATGTTTCACATTGTTGTTGACGTGTTTTGAAGCGTATCAGCCCCCAGAAGCGCAATGCGACGTGACCCAAAAGCACACTGTGACGTCATGACGTCACGCGTAAAATACAGCAGAACAGCTTGTAAATGTTTGTATCTCAAATTTTTCTTCGGATCTCGAAGCAAAAAATTAGCTGTGAGACGTTTCGTATCTCGAACATTTCGTAACTCGCAGCATTCGTATCTCGGGGTACCAGTGTATAGTGGATCATATATACATTTTGCCAAATGTTTATTAATGTAAAGTTATGCATTAAAAGTAAACATAGTGTACAGTTAATAAAATAACATCTGTATTTCCCAACAATCAATCAAAGAGAAACGGGAAGTTGGAGAGGGGTTACAAAAGGTGTCGACAGCAATATCAACATAGACTTTGGCAAAAAAAGGATCACGCTCATTTTCAACAAAGATCCTAGTCTTGTGCTTTGTTCTTGCACACGTGGCCTTGCCTTGTTTTCAACTCACTTATGGTAATGTGTTGTATGATGTAATTCTACAGTACCATTATCTGGCAGGTGAAGTTGGTGAAATCTATAAAGTTCTTCATGTTTACTTTTTGTTTACATGCTTACTTTACACAAATTTCTGTTTACTTGAATTTATGTAATGGTTATATATTAAATGGTGTACCTTCAGATTGGTCATTGTAGGGAAACTCAAAGTTCCAAATGTGACCATTTCAATGAGCAATGTACAATTTTAAATACGGTAATGTTGGCAGATTCGGATCATCTGATCGTTATGAAACTCTAAAATAATTTTGAGGATTTCCAACAGTTTTACTATCTATCGCAATAATCACTGTTAGGGTCTATTACGGACCAAATACAAACCAATCAAAAGAACGGTTTGTTCATTATCTGAGAGTGTGGGTAACATCTGATTAGGATGGAAGGGGGTTCTGTTTTTGAGTAACTATGAATAGTTTTTCCACCACCGACATTTGTGCGTGTATGTCCTCCCTTATGGCTGTGCTGTTCCCAGGAGAGGTCATAAGCAGTCTTCGTTGCAGCTGCAGGAATAAACAGAGGTCTAGGCGGAATCATGATTGTACTCGTCAAGAAACGAGGTCATAGTTTCCAACCCCTTTCTTGTCAGCAATACAGACTCAGTATTAATTTAATCAGAATTCTTTCTGATACTTTGATACTAGGTGATGTCAGCCAATTACCATTGAGAATCCTGTGAGTTTTGGTAATCTGATTTTCTTCCTTAATACTAGATCCTAAAAGAAAAGATCCTATCTTTTAAATGTGTTGATGGGACAATAGAAAGCAACCCTAAATGAATGAGATGGTAACCATGTTTCCATCCCAGAAATATTGCAATAAAATAAGCACAGTTTCAATCCAACAAATCCAAGAGAACAAAATAGTCACTTCTGATGCATTAGGAGAAGGCCCTTTTTCGTGTATAATGGCGTATTTGCATCTTAGAACGCAATATTCGCAGTCATGTCATCTTGTTTTTGGAGTGGAGATTGCTCTTTGGGAATGCGGCCGGTCAAGACAGTTCTGAGACAGTTCCATAGTGCCCCAGCTATGACAGAAAAACACATTGCCATTGCATTGGAATATTTTTTGATAAATGCATTTCCATCATAGTTTATGCACATTTTTTCTTGTTGGATAAAAAGTCTATCTTACTTTTTGGACCGCATTGGAAAAACAAACAAACTTGTGTTCTTGCATTTTGCGTTTCTTGTAGCTTTCTCGGGTAAAATCTTTTTTTTTTTGCTACAAATCTATAGTTTTAAAGTGTCGGTTGTTGGTGGCCAAACAACCACTTGAAGCCAGAGTTTACCTCTGACTTCATCACAGGTAAGCACGGAAGCAACACTTGTGAACCATTCTAAACTTCAAACTACTGCGCATTCTTAAAACTTGACCGGACCTGTTAAGTTAGGCATCATTAATAATTAATACACTGCATATTTTCATAGGATAAAGCTTATGCATAATTAACATAGCGATGAGTCATAGACGATGAGTGCACTCAACAGTCTGGAAGCTGCGCATGGGATGTTCCTAGATATTCCAAGACAACAACTATCCAAAACCTAAGTCCACTTGTCATTAGTTCTACCAAACAAACAAAGTGAAGGTTCTGGAGTGGTCATCTCAGTCTCCTGAACTCTAATGTGCAGTTTATGCAACAGTTTATAAGAGTTGGAGTTGCTAAGAAGAATCGGCTGCTTTACCAACAGAGAAGATAAAGAACCTCAAGAGACTTGGGGTCGTTGTCATGCCAAAGTACATCAACTTATGAACAAAACTGTAAATAGGAAAGTGTGAATGCACCCAAAAAAGGTCAATGTTATCTTGACAATTTCAACAAAAATTTGATTGGTTTTTGTTGATCCCTCATCTTGACATTTTCATTCTTGACCCCTCATCCATTAATAAGGATCAGGTTATGAGTGTGATCCGGAATAAACATTCACAGTTCCCATCGTTGTCCTAAAATAAACTGAAGGAGGAAGTTCTTTATATTGAGAAAACATGTTCCTGGTATAGTTTGAGGGGATGATGCTATCTCTCTTTGCGTGATGGGTGTCTGATGTATGATTCATTAAAAACTTGGAGTTACTTTTCTTTCACAACCAGCGACGTTTTTTTTTTCTCGTAACCTCTGGCACATGTTCAGTTTCCTACAGTTACAAGTTATCCTGAAGGTTTGAGTGTTGTTGTGATGGCCTTAAATATTCAAGAGGAGTTCACCAAGAGTCTGAGCTAAGCTCTGGTGCTTGGGTAAAACCTCTGGGTATATATTTTCAGCCTATCAATATCCTATTACAACTCTTACGAACCCATGTTTCATTTCAGGATAATACATTCTCCCTGGCAGGAAGACAGTCTTATGCAATTAGGTCATAATGGTTTTATGGCTTAAAAGTCTTACATTTGAAACCTGTAGAAACCCTGGTTTGTTGTCTGTGGAATATTTGGTAATAAGTAATTATCTCAACTAGACTTGATGATCTAGTGGCATCCCACCACACTGGATTTCACTGAGAATCCCAGGAGCATCCATTCTTTCACATTTAAATTTATTCACCTGTGGCATAAATTAATGTATTTGGATGAATAGCGTCACTGAGCCATGAGGGAGAACTACACCCGACGCCAACAGGCCTGGGCTTGGCTTGCCTCTGAGTCCTCGGGCAGCCTGGAAAATGCAGGTTTTAGTCCATCGGACATCCACACCGCTGGCTTGGGAAACTGTGCATCAAGGGAGCTTTCGTCAGGACTGGAGCACCGTGTGAAGCTCTCTTTAGAACTGCTCTCCGGATTTCACCCAAAAGACTCCTCTTTTAATGGCTGGACTGAACCATAAGCTTGTCACCTTATTTTAATTGAGTCCAGATGGTTTTAAATGCTGTGGTTTCAATAAAATGCTTATAGTTAAGTTAAAATGTAAACACAACTTATGCCAGCTCTAAACAGAGCTATCTAAGATGGCAGTTAAATATGGACTTGTTTGGCTGTCCAATATTTGATTGGTTGATGGCTCTGAAGTCTGACTAGATTAGACTCAGGCCTGCTTTGTTGCTTACATTCAAATCCCGCCACCCGTCAGGGTTTCTTTTTTTATCTTCCTGCTGGGTTGCTAGGCGACTGAAATTTTTGTCTAGGCTTCATTTTTATGTCTATTTAATTTGCTGTGTTAGATTTTCGAATATGAACATAATTGTAATTTGTTTCTGGGAAGAAAATAACAACTGTTTTTTATTATTTCTTTCAGAAAAAGAGGGATAGAAGTGGTTCAGGTAAGTGTTTTTTATTCTTTATTAAAATTATTTACTCTCTGTTTACTCTTAGGGGGCTTTAAAACATGACTTGTTTAGTTTGATTAAAATGAACTAGAGTTTGTTTTCCCTTTTAGTTGGGCAGGCGAGAAAGCAACAATTAAACAAAAAATCAGTCGGAATGAAATAAAATAGAGGTCTGAGATCTGCTCGAGGAGGTGGTCTTGGTACGAATCCAAACAAATTCCAGTGTGATTTGTTAGAAGTGTGAACATGATTGGAACTCTGATCTGAAATAGAAACAACTGAAGATGAAAAACATGCTTTTGAATGAATACTCCGTTGCACATAGCATTATGGGTAGTCAAGCGTCTGTTTCCAAAGAATCGTTTTTCATGGCAGCTTGTGGTCAAACTTGGAGTAGTTTGTAATGTGAGCCTCATTTGTAACGTGCATCATAAACGGTTGACACAAATGACATAGTAAAAGATGCAAGGGTAAAAATTAATCAGCAACATCTGTCCCAGTCTTCAGCCGTTCTGTCCTCCGTTGTTTACTTCCATTTACGTCTGATGACGTATGTGACCAATGAGTGGCCCATACGATGTCAGATGGCTGTATTTTCAACTAGAGTGGACCCTAGTGATCAGTGTGGTGATGATACCGACTAAGTCTGCAGATGATTGCAACAATGAATCCGTTGTTCCTCTTGGTTCAGACCAAATTAAACGGAGTAGAGTGTAGTAGAAGTAGTTGAGTCTGAGATATTTAGACAGATTGAACTACACTGAGATCCGGAGAACATAATTTTTTTGTTGTTGTTTTACTGATATTATTTAGTTTTTCACGTCTTTACAAAGTTTGAACTGAAAAGTTTCAAAATAGAAGTCTTTTAAGGTTTACCCCAAACAAGTCTATTTTTTCCATTTATCACATTTTTGACCTGCCGTTAATTTAGCTGAAGTTTGTTTGAAGTCATTGAGGAGGTTTTGAGGAATTTGGCCCCAGGGCTGTGGTACATGAAACACCTCTGTTGGTTTTTTTTGTTGTAATAATCCGGCCAGCTCTCCTCCTCTTCACACCACTTGTAATCCAATCTGGCTAAGTCTAGTAATCCAGTGAAGTTGTAATGCATTCAGCCACATTAACCTGCACAATGACTTTATCAGGCTGTTTTCTCTCCGAACACTGCATGTTGATGCAACTACATGAGCCTTTTGATCAACTGCTTTCTGGAATATTTGCACTCAATCAAATTGTTAGCTATTTGTTTTTTGTTTTTTTAATAAACCATAAACCTTGAGTCTATCAATCAGATGTTACGTAAGATCCCTGCTTTGTGATCAGATGAATCCCTCAAACGCAGGAGGGGGAGAGTGTGTCAATATTTCATGAATAAGGGAAGATTAAAGAGTGATGACATCACCTGGGATGGATTTAGCCCTGGCATTTGCTGCGTTTCATTTTCGGTGTATCATTTTCTGCTGGTAAAAAAATTCCTCTACCTACGCAGATGCATTTTGTTTTATATTAAATACCTCTGTCTTTTCAGCTGTAATTAATTACTTTAAAATAATCTGTAATTACAGTTGACTCAATATCTACAGTTAAACCTCTCACTGCAGCTAATCCTGCCCTTAATCTGAGCATAGTCTCCCTTAATAGCAATTACTGTCCAGCAGCATTCCATGAACACAAGGACAACAGGTGATGTGAAGCTTTTATTTTCATCTATTTACGAGTGAGGGTGGAGGACTACAATGGAATCAAATGTTTTACTGAGATACTTAAAATAGTTGCTTATGCCAAATCCAGTGGCCTTTTATAGGGTCATTGGAGATTTTTAGTGAGCTTGATGTGAAGGCTTGTATTGTTCTTCTCAAATTGCTGTGGGTGGTGCCGTGACCCTCTCCATTGAAAGCACTTAATTTAAAGTAGACGGTTCATCTCTGGGCTGCTGTGTTGAGGAACCCATAATGGGATCATGAATTGTATATATGTATATTTTTTGTGCTTTTTTTTTTTTTTACTATGCCACACTTATAGTTCAACTCAAATCATTTACCTCTCATACTACCCCAATCACCACAGGTGTTCCCCAGGGTTCTGTCCTTGGTCCCCTCCTTTTCATCATCTATCTTCTCCCCCTCGGCCACATTTTCCGGAAACACCATATTCACTTCCACTGCTACGCGGATGACACCCAGCTCTACATCTCCACCGAACCTAACTCCTCACACCCACCATCATCCCTTGTCAGCTGTATCAATGAAATTAAATCCTGGTTCACCTCAAACTTTCTCCAACTCAATAAAAATAAAACTGAACTTCTTCTGGTAGGCACTAAATCTACCCTTAGTAAACATCTCTCCATTCCTATCGATGGCTCCACCGTCTCTCCCTCCCAAGAGGTTAAGAGTCTGGGTGTCCTCCTTGATAGTACCCTCTCTTTCAGATCTCACATAAACAACATCACCCGCTCTGCCTACTTCCACCTCCGTAATATACATCGTCTCCATCCCTCCCTTACTCCTCAGTCCACTGCTATACTTATTCACAGTCTCGTCACCTCCCGCCTGGATTACTGCAATTCTCTTCTGTTTGGTCTCCCACAAAAATCTCTCCATAAACTGCAACTGGTTCAGAATTCAGCTGCTCGCATTATAACACGCACACCCTCCACCAACCACATCACACCCATTCTACAACAGCTCCACTGGCTCCCCATCGCACACCGCATTCAATACAAAATTCTTCTCCTCACGTTCAAAGTCATCCACAACCTTGCACCTCCATATCTCGCCGATCTCCTCTCTATTGCCAGACCTGCTCGCTCTCTCCGCTCTTCCTCCTCTCCTCTACTCTCTGTCCCCTCTGCCCGTCTTGTTACTATGGGGAGCAGGGCTTTCAGTCGCTTTGCCCCTCAGCTCTGGAACTCTCTCCCTCCGGACCTCCGCAACACTGATACACTCCCACATTTTAAATCGCATCTCAAAACTCATCTTTTTAGATCGGCCTATTCCCTTAAATAATAACTGTGCTGTTCTTAAACTCTTACTGTTTTGTTTACTGTTGTATCTTTTAGTGTTTTTAAATTGTAACTGCACTTGTTGTAAGGCGACCTTGAGTGTCAAGAAAAGCGCCCAATAAATAAAATGTATTATTATTATTCTGTATTAGAGGCAGAAAAATCCATTGCCATTTGATTGTGAATGGAAAAATTTGAGTATTTTAAGTTTTTTTCTGCTATTTTTGTCCACCCTTTACTAGAAGCACACGCACACAGTCATGATGGAGCATGAGAAACAGCCTGCACTTTGAAAGTACTTAGTACTGCAGTTTAAAATGTATGTTGTCACAATAAAATAAAATATGTTCAAATAAAAAAAACACAAAGAACACGAACCACATCAGTCGTTTCATCCAAATGAATGGAAACAGTTGATGGTGGTTACCAGTTACAAGTTCAAGCTTCATTTATTGCTAAGGATTTATGTCCATGTTTTACATAAAACTAGTTTATGTTAAAAATAGTTAAAACTACTGCATTTAAAGTTATATTTACAAAAAAAAAACAAAGCATAATGCTCTGGCATACTGCCGTCCAATTATATATTGTATATAAGACAAACTGAAGCCATTTTTCCCCCAAAGTTATCCTCACTGATTTGTGTTTTTTAGGCTGCACAGCCATTTCAGTCCCGATCTCTTGAGTTCCCTTCACATTGTTGTCGAAAGGCTCTTACTTTTACTATTAATCATAGCCCTTAGTTCTGCCACCAGTTGAATAGTAGGCTTGTACTTCTTTGCTTTGTTCTATCCAGATAGCCGTGCACTAAGTGTAATAGTTTTCTGAATAAAAGGTAAGGAAGGTTTTTGTTTTTGGTTAGAACCAGTAATGGTTTTTGCAATGTTAACAAATGTGACTGCTTTGCCATATCAGCATCATGTCTTAAACCATGTATGTTTTTGGTACAATTACTTGCCACATCTCATCCCATTTTCAATTGTAAAAACTGGAGTTGCTGATGTTTAGTGATTACATATCTGACATGAGAGATGATGATATTTGCATCTGAATCCTTCATGTGTTATCATTGTTCCAAAATCACAGCTTAACGTTTTTTTTACCTCATTAGTCCTCTCTCATACAGCGTTCATTATTGTTCCGTGTATCACATAGGACAAAACCTTTTAGTTACTTTTGTTTATCAGTTGAAAAAAATGTCAATTTCTTAACAAAGGACTGCAGTACTTTATGACTTTTTGTTCATATATACATATTTGTACTTGTTATTGTTTACGTGCACGTCATGAGCAAATATGCAAATGAGGTGATGACGTCAACTTTCCTCATTGAGGAGTTGGCACACTGTTCCCACATGCTGAGCGCTGGCCTAATTCCTAAAGATGATGGGATGCTGTCCTGAAGCGTGTTAGCCAGACAGGATTTAAGCATGTGCTGTCTGAAAAGAGAAGTGTTATTTGATTATGATGCTGTAAAAGCCTACTCTCTTTTCTGTCTCGGTTTCACTTTATTTACAATGGAAAAGGGTCCTATTACCACACCATGGGTGTGTTTCACAAAACGTCTTCATCTCAGGCTGATAATTTGTCTGTGTTTCGAACAAGTTTGAGGGGAAATACTAAAAAGTATTAAAATAAAGCATTTTCAAGATGTTTTAACCATTTGATTTAAGGTTGAGTATTCTTTTTAATTTTCTAATGGTCATTTTCCTCTTGTCATGTGTTTCAGTCGCTCATTTAATATTCACTTGTGAATTCTCTGCTTTATGTCAGAATTAATGTTTCTCCTCAGTGTTCATTTCAAGTAAATGAATCAAAAGCAGCCTCATAGAAAGTTGGGGACATCCTTGGCGTTCCACAGCACCTCCTTGTGCATCATTTTCTAGGAATTCATCAGCCAATCATTAATTATTCTGTACTTAAAGGAGAGAGGCTTCTGAGGTCATGGAGCTTCTTGAGAAGTAAGCAGGCAGGTGGTGGTGTTGAGTTTCAGGTCTCTCAGTTGGAAAAGGCATCATAAATAACTGATTGTACACGTTTCTAACAAGCAAGTCGCTTAATTTGTGCTTTTATTAAAAAGAGAATTAATACATTTACTTGTTTCTATTAAGAGAATCAGAAAAATATGTTTTTAAAGCATGCTAAAAGGCAAATATACCTATGCAGCATTAAATTAATTTCACCAATAAAAATACCATATACGAGTCGTTCCACCAGTTGACCATTTGCTTGTGGAAACTAACACACACACGCCTTCTGATAGATTCCAAGAGCAAACTGGGCCAAACCTTTGGATGGAATTGCCAAATGAAATGCCGTGTATCCTTGAAGTCAGAGTTAACTGATATTAGGGGTGTAACGGTTCATGGGGATGTATTGAACCGTTTCGGTACGGCCTGTTCGGTTCGGTACACTTGCGTACCGTTTCGGTATTCAGTATTTTTATTAAATGATATAAATCTATTATTAGCGCGATATTAAGCGCAGCGGAACTATGTTCCTAGGCGAGTTTCCGCACGGACGCTATTGAGTGAAGCACAGTAGCGCTGCACGAGTAGCTGTGAGAAATGGACACAGCGAAAGAGAAGCCAGCGCTTGAAGACACTTCACTACGGTCTCCTGTTTGGGAACACTTTGGCCTTTCTGTTAAAATACATAACGGGGATAGACGAGTGGATAAATTTAAAGTTGTATGCCACGGAGATTGGGCAGGCAACACATCTAACATTTTCTACTGCTGGAGATATTGTCACTGCAACCAGATCTATGCTCTCTTCAGAAAATGTGGATAGGTTAATCTATCCTATCTATCCTAACTAGTTGCAGTATTTCATTTTTTATTTAAAAAAATGTGCTTTTCTTTATAAAGAGTGCAATTTATTTAAAATATCACCCAAAAGTGTCACTTTTATTTATTTTATGCAAGAATTCTATTGTGTATTGGCAGCTTTTCAAAATAAAGATTATGTAAGTTCTTATTGTTTTGTACCGAACCGAATGAACCAAACCGAGCTCTCCAAGACATTGTACCGAACCGAATACAATTTTAGCGTACCGTTACACCCCTAACTGATATGTATGTTGTTCTAGTCGACCGTTGTCAGATGTTTCAGAATCATAACTGGCCACCAACGTGGCATCTCGCTTTGGCAGAACAAGGAGCAGGATACGTTGTTGGCACTGCATCAGGTTTCAAAACAAACATATCTGCAAAGCTTAAATACTGTTGTAAATAGTCTTCAGTTAAGCACACACTGCGTACTCTTGGTCCTGGAATACTCGTGGCATTATGCAATTAAATTCAAGGCTCGTCTGCTGGAGGTCTAGAGTGTTCTGTGTGCTCAAGGCGCGGCGGGTGTACAGCCAAAACAGGGAGAATATGAAGAAATACTCAGGCTAGCTCGGTTGTTGGCTATTACTAATTACTTCATATCAACAGCACAGTCTGCTTTATGAGGACTGTGTAAAGAATATGTTAGCAAGCAATTTAGCATTTGGATCTAAGACTATTGTAGACATTTAAAGTGATCTAAAGGTTAGATTCAACTTTTTGGGTGGAGAGGACCGTAAATGTAAAGTATTTAAATGCTAAAATCCAGTTCAAACTAAGGAAATGAAACACTATTTGGATGCTTAATGCTTAAAAAAAGTTACCAATGCCACATTTATTGCAATGTAAACACATCTCTTGGAGAAAATGTACAAGTCATTATGTTTTTAAAGTGGATTCTGTTCGTAAACTTAGCGATTGTTGCCAAATCCAATTCTCTTGCTAAGAATTTCACCAAAATCAACCAGAAACAACTTTTACATGATGTTTACAGTCATAAAATTAACAGTTAGTTAACCCCAATAACCAACATGACTTAACAAACAGCTTTTATTAACATTTTGCCAAGTTTTTTGGGATAGATGGGTGAAGGGAGGGAGACAGTGGTGGAGCGAGTGGGGAATGGGGTTGAAGGTGTAAGGGATTGCAGAACCATGATCTTTCTGGATCTGTATGTAGATATTCTTTTTTAGATGTCTCTTCTTTATTACAATTTTGTTGCCCTTTCCCTTGTATTTTCAATGGCCAGTAAATATTTAACCCCATTCTAGATCCTCTAGAAGTACAAATTCCTTTGCACAGACTGATGACCTCCATAAGTGTGATCTGGTTGAAGTTCTCAGTTTGAGTTACAGTTTGACAAATGGGAAATTTTGCATCCTGCTCAGAGATTTCCCAGAATTTCGTTTGTGATACCAGTCTGAGAAGATATAGCATGGTATATGGAAATGGTAACATTCTTGTAATAAACGTAAATTATTTTGAATATTTTGCTGATCTGAAAAACAGACCAGTGTGTGCCCAAAAACCTGAAATCATCCTAAATTTTGTGAACCGAAACACCCCTGAGGTTATGGCTTTGCTGTACTGCGTTTAGGCTCACGAATACAGCTTCAGGCATGTGTGTTCACATCAGAACTTGTGGTGGGTGTACAGTAAGCATGAGAACAGGTTTATCTGCAAATCAGCAGCAAATCATAATGTGACCTCTACGCAGAGGCAAACCCCAGGGGAAAAGTACAGAAGAGAAAACTAGTCGCCTATAAAATGTCTTTGCCTAATCAGAGGGTCTAAACATTTAGCTATACAAGGAAATGATTTGTGTTCTCAGTGTGCTCGACCATAAAAAGCATTATGGTTTACCTCTATTTAACTGCTCTGGTGTAGTCATCTAAGCTTTCTGTGGATAAGTGCTTTTGATACTCCTGCTTTTCAAAAACGCATCGGCTGAGTTCCATTTTTCTCATTTACTTCTTTTTTTTTAAACATATAAACTGAAACAGAAATTTGATGTGTCATGAGAGTCTTGTAATGTTATTAGGCTCCTAATGGCACGGTATTCCTGGAAAACTACAGTAGTTTTCGGTTTTTAAATTACTTTTACCAACCAAATCATATATGGAGACATGACATTTATACATGAGACATGACATCTAAGATAAAGGGATTGCTTTTAGTAACACTGTATAGACCACTCGGTTCGTCAAATAATATAGAACTTCCCTTTCTCTTGTGAATGTGCAAAATGGAGGATGAGGGCCAAGGGGTAGAAATGGAACTATGCATTAAATTGTGTGTACTACATTGATGGTGGTAGAGCAGGGGCATCTTGATTTTTTTTATTTTTATGAAAATATAAATTTTGCATGACCACCGATTGGGGGAAGGCATTTTTTGTCGAACTTACACACCCCAGCTCTTAATATTTTGTATTGCCCCTTTCACATCAATGACAGCCTAAATTCTCTTGAAGTAGTTGTTGATGAGGTCCTTTATGTTGTCTTTCAGAAAAACAGCACATTATTCTTGGCAAAAAGACTCTAACTCTTGTAAATTCTTTCATGAACTGCAAGGTCTCCTCAGAGTGGTGCAATGACAGAGATCTGGAGGCTGAGATGGCCATACCAGAACCTTAAATCTCTTTCCCTTTCTTCAGCTTGACCTGAATCAGCCGCTGGAGGATCAGGGACCCCTGGACATGATCATCCACAAACTGACTGATCTTATTCTGGAGGCAGACCAGAACGACAGCCAGGCTCTGCTGTTGCTCCAGCGTGTGCAGGTGACCCTTGTGTGTATGAGTCCCTACAATATCACACAAATGCATTCCAACAAGGGACGTTGAATTGTGAAAATAGACATTGATTAGGTGAAACAGAGGCATGTCTCTGAAGTTTTGCATAAATAAATATTTATAAACAGCTGGCTCTTGAAAAACATGCAAACATTTGAATAATGTCGGGTCGTAAATAAAAATGGATTCGGGTCTAGCTCAATTCTCTCAGGCTCAGGCCTGGCCGAACTTTTTAGGCCTGATTACAACTTTACTGTACACTCTGCTCACGAGTGCAGTCCCCATTTCGTCCACCTTTACACTTGGTCTTTGTAAACAAGGCAGTAAAGCCAACCACAGAGTGAGGAAACCCTGTTTATCCTGTCCACATGTGAACAGAGTTCTCAGCATTTTCAAAACAACAAACCTCGGTCTTCATTTTCTAAAGTGCATGGTTATGTCCTGCAGCGTTTTGTAGTGGGTAGCACCCGCGACACATAGACGCTGTTGCTCAGGGTGAGATGGATTTGTGTTCCAAGCCTGTCATCTTCCCATTCTTCCTTAATTTCTCCCCACCTCGGTTCCTGTCACTCTCAACAGTCTTCTCTAATCCAATAAAAACCTGTTTAAGAAATGCACGGTTACATGAAAACAGGTTTACGTGTAGGTGAACAGGGTAATCCCCATTTTCAAAACTTACTGGGTGCTTGTGAACAGGGACTTAGGTAAATTCTACAAGAACTCTGATAATTTGTCTGAACTGTTTTATTTTCCAGGAGGAAGTACCTATCTTTATTTTTTTCATGTGTTTGAGCACCCAGAAGATGGTGATCCCTCATTTTGCTTTGTCTGGACATTCTTTTGAATAAAAGTTGAATTCTCTTGCTTTTCGAGAACTCTCACAATATGAGCCACAATTAAATATTAGAAAAGCTTTCCATATAGTTCATGGGTCACCAGCAGACGGACCGCGGTCTAGATCCAGACACAGAAGCTGTCCCATGTGGACCTGGAGCTGCATGCCAAATTGAAGGTTTTATTTCAAGATCTGGCGCCATATTTGTAATCGCTTGTGCTTTTGTGATCTTCACAGTAGTTATTTAGCGGACACAAGAAGGCTTTGTCCAATTGAATGCAACTTAAGCAACCCCGCGTGACTCCACGCAGCCAATCAACTCTGGTAACTTGCGGTAGGTTTTTGTGGCACACCAGTATCGGCTGATTAGAGAAAGTTTGAGGTTGCAAACAAAAATGGCGATAACAGTTGAATGTAGCTAACGAAAACAAAGAGAGAAACCGAGAAGAGTGAGAGAAACCCACGGCAGAGGGGGAAATGAGAGACAGACGATACATGGGAGCACTAAACATTACAGAATGGGACTTTTGGACATGGATACCCACAGAAGTTTTTGGACATAGATACCCACTAAAATCTAGTTGAATATTTGTTTTCTTGCTTATTTTGAAAAGCCCTGTTTTTCATAAATTAGATAGCATTGTAAATGCAAAAGATTTTTGATTTATACAGATTAAATATGATCAAGTATGGATAACACGCAGGTTATAATCTTCTGGACCTTCTCTTTCAAACGTCCTAGTCAAATACCCCTTTATATATCATATATATGAAGCTAATTTGATGCAAAATATGTATTTTTTTTATTGTTTGATTTATTTTATATTATTTTGTAATATGAACCAGTTTCTTAAATTTAAAGCAGCTGCTTAGGTCAATTAAAACGGTCAATTCTCAGCTATTGAATACTGATAGAAAATGACCAGTATCAGGGAAAATACTTCCTGCTGTAATCCAGATTCCCTTGAATCACCTTTGTTTGTTGTTGTTTTGTGGTCTTGACCTCGGGTTTTCTCCTCTAAATGTGAACGTAAGCATGCTGAGCCTCTAATGTTCTTAAACAAAGCTCTTTCCTAAGACCCCGCTCTCACTAAGCAAGCGGTTAAAATGAATTACATAGAAAGACACTAAAGGAGTCCTGTTCATATTCAGGAAGACTTTACACTTACATTTTTCAAGTTCAAGCAATCTTAAAATCTCTCTATGTGTGTTTTTGTGTAAAAGCAAAAGTGAAAAGACAGCAAAATAATGCATCTTGGGACGTGGTCTGAGAGTGTGAGTGATTGGGGACAGTGAAGAGGGAGCAAGTGGTTATGTAAAAGAAACAACCGTTCATTTAGCATGATGAAATGCCTCTGCAAGCTCTGTGTTTGCATGTTTGGCTTGTGCGTATTTGCTGAATGATTTTAACCAGCACGTTTCACTTTCCATTCAATGATTCAATGTCATCTCCATGTATTACTTGTTCGTTTGTGTTTACTTTTGCAGGATTATATTGATGCACACCCAGAGACCATTATTCTTGACCCACTTCCAGCCATTCGGACGCTGCTGGATCGCTGCAGGTCCTACCAGCTGGTGCACAGAATCGAGGACTGCATGAGAGGTACCTACAAAATAGGACATTTGGATCTTTTGGTCTATGTACATCATGCACCAATTTCGTTGTAGCTGCAGTATCAAATGACTTGATTCAAAACTATTGTTTGATTTAGGAAAGAAGTCATTGAATTGAAAGGTTGATGGATTGGTTCTTTAAATCAGTTCTGGGTTTCTTTTGACTTTGTAGACTTCCAGAAACTCCACATATTTAGAATTTATACATGTACACTTAAGAAATATGTTGACATTAGAGGTGGGACCAAGTCACTAGTTTACAAGTCAAGTCCCAAGTCAATACAGGGAAAGTCCAAGTCATGTCCCATACAAGGCAAGTCTGACTGCTGTCCAAAGTCGCAAAAAGTCATTAAAAAACCCCCCAAAGCTATAATAGATAACTGTCTTGTGGTTCATCTGCCAACTCCACAAATGTAAATATATTTTACCCCAAAAAAGCAAAAAAACCTAAATATTTATTACAAAAGAGAGATTAAAATGTTGATAAAAAATCATCTGCAGTTAATCTGCTAAGCCTACAGGACTCAAGCAAAACAGCACCTCTCTATTTGTTTATATTTGAGCAGATGCTCGTCGTGGTGCAATTGCGGAGTAGTAACTGGGAAAGAATCGTGGCCAAAAGCTTTGAGAATGACAAATATTTTTTTCCACAAAGTTTGCTGCTAAAATGCATTTGGATCTTTGTTTCTGTGATGTACTGAAATATAATTTCAAGCACTTCATGCGATTCAAAGGCTTTTATCGACAATTGCATGACTTTTATGCAAAAAAGCCATTTCAGGACCTCTGCAATTCGACTGGGCTCTCAGTCAACTTTTGGGCCAAATGCTGACTGATGGCAACCCATTTTTTCATATTCCCTTCTTGGAGTTTGTCAGAATTAGTGGGTTTTTGTTTGTCCACCTACCACTGGAGAATTGTCCACAAGTTCTCAGTGGAGTTTTCAGGCCATGGATTCAAATTTCAACGTTTTGGTCCCTGAGTCACTTAGTTATCACCTTTGCCTTATGCCCCCGTGCTCCATCGTGCTGAAAAATGCATTGTTCTTCACCAAACTTTTGGATTGTTGGAAGAAGTCGCTGTTGTGTTTAGTTTTGGTACCAGTATTATTCATGGCTGTGTTTTGGGCTAAATTGTGAGTGAACCCACTCCCTTGGATGAGAAGCAACGCCACACATGAATGGTCTCAGGATGCTTAAAGTCTTTGAAGCACTGATTAACTGATCTTGTGTTTACTTCTGAATTGTAAGTCACTTTGGATAAAAGCATCTGCTAAATGCATAAATGTAAATGATAAGTTGATCTTTTTTTTTGAGTTTCTCTTTCTGATGACAGAGCTATTGACAGATTGTTTCATAGATGTTATTTTAGATTGTTGGTTTCGCCAAATCAACCAGTTCTTTCCTGTTCTTGTGATGCTTTTCTATATTTGTCTGTGGGAATGATGATGTGGTCTTTTCTGAAGCTGACAGATGGTTATGTAACAATCTTCAGAGAGCCCCCTTCTGGGTCTCTTCTGTTCTCCTCCTCTTCTTCAAAAGATTATATTCTAGCCACCAAGAACATACCGTTTTTGAGATTGAGGATCTGCAGGCGATTACCACATTGAGCATTTTGTTATCATCAATGAATTTCACAAAGATATATTTGAACCAAACCCTTGCTGATTTTCTACTTTTTCTTATACATTTATTAATTGTTATTTCAACCCCTTCACAAAACATGACTTGGTGGTGAAAGAAATCCAACCCTCCGGAATTTTACTCACTTTCATAAACTGAGCAGTTTCATAAACTCACAGCTTGTACACAGATTAGGTTTACCAAAATGTCTACAGAGATTTCATGATTATTCCTTCAAGTGTTTGGTAACAAACAGGAACTCGCCTCCTCAGAAACTCTTGTTTCCTCTCTTATTTCTTAATGAGATGCTTAGCAGCTTGTGTCGAGCCAATTGTCTGGAGCTGTTCTCATCCTTGAGAGTCATGCACATCCTGAAGAGCTTCGCTACTTTTTGTACTGCTCTTTTACATTCTGTCTCTAGAGAGAACGCATGAGAGCTTTTATTTGTAAAGTTGACTCTTTGCCTCAGGCATCATACAGAATTTATATCATCTTGAGTTATTTAGAACGTTGTTGACCTTAAAGTTGGACATCTTAACCCTTAGAAGTCTCTGCACGCATTGGTGTGTGTACGCCAATCACACAGACTGTTTTGAATTTTGTAGGGATGACACAACCCTTGTAATGTTTAATTTTGATCTTAAATATAATGTGTAGGTTTCGAAAAGGTTATTAGCTTTGATTTATTTGGCTGTAAACAAACATTACAAAAAGTGCAATTGTCAAAAGTGTAATTTCATAGACCCCAAATCAGTGCCATCTAGTGGTCAAAAAAAGGATAACCCTTGGAAGTACAAGACCTGTGATATGGCTGTGTTTTTCAATGGTTTGGCACACAGGTTTAGGAGAGGTTCAGCTGGCTTTTTTAAATGACATTTTCACATTGTTTTAACCTTGTTTTTGCTTTTTGGGGGGATTTATGATTTTTTTAAATTTTGTTTCAACCCTTAAAAAAACTGGTTGTTCCCAATATTTTTGATTTTTTTTTTTGCTGTAAATGACAATTTGTAACTCTGAATTGCACACAGCATCATCTCTGTTTCATTGACTGATCTCGGAGTCTCATTGACAGTAGCAGTATGGGAAATCCAGTTTTCTGCTGCTTTCTACTGCATGGGCATTTTTGAAGTTTGGAACACTATAAGACAGAAAGTCAGATATTTTGAAGTTTTTTAGGACAATTTTGAGCCTTGTATTTTAACAAACGCCTGCTTTAAATTTTCACGTGATCACCATCAAACTCTGGCAGTCTCATCTAAAGACATCTGCAATGGTAATTTATAGCTGCACCAGGTGCACACAGGAAATACAAAATTCAAAATTGATAAGGTACTCCAGTTTTGACATGTGACGAATATTGGTCAAAACATTAACAGAAATGAACGAATCTGCACCTGACGGTCATGACACATTTATGGTATGGTTTTGAAAGACAACAGAAAATTCATTATTATTGTTGTAGTGGAATTATTTCACTGTACAAACTGGAATTTACTGATCTCTAGAGAGAGGCCAATTCTTTCTTGATTTTATTTATCTGTGGTCATGGCAGGGAATACTAGGAATTTGTGCTCTATATTTCACTCTTCAAAGTGCACAAACACATCATGAACACACACCCTGGAGCAAACAGTTGACTTGCTCAAGGGCAACGTTGATGTGGTTGTCAAAGGTGGGTTTGAGTCAGGTTTGATTACTCACCCAGTGAACTACTGATCACCAGTCCCTTGCTTCTCCATTAGGATTCCTTGATTATTTACTAGTTTTTGACTATAACAAAAAAGCTGTTATTATAAAAGTAATTTAGTTTGTTATGGCCAGGTACTTTTAAACAATTGGTTGAAGACCAAAGTTTATTTGACATACGGTTGTCATGCAGATCAGAACCTAAGGTACATAACTATGCTTTATAAACACATTTGAAATGTTCCATAAGCACCAGAGAGAAGCCTGTCCTGGCTCGGGTAGATCTGTAGAGCGCCTGAAGTGTTTAGACAGAGACAAGATTGATCTTGTAGCCTCACAGAGCATTTGTACCTGCTTGAGAGCATCTCATTACTCTCCCTTCTCTTTATTTATACAACATCTTATGACTGGTTCCAGTGGAATTTCCATTCCTAGGAACAAGTCACACATTAGCAACTGTTGTATACACAGCGTCGTTGGCATCTCTGCAGTCACAGTGGATGCCTTCTAGAGCCTTCTGTGTTTTCAACCGAAAAGGTTACATTGATGGAGATTGATCAAGAGATCTCAATTAGCGGAGTATGAAAACCACTTTATTTCTTTAATTTGTCTGAAGTGCTATTCGTGTACATTATGTACACTGTATTTGTCATTTAAAGTTTCCAGTTAGCAGACATTTTGTAAAAATGGGCATCTGTTGTTTGATTCCGAAATCTTTTGGGGGATAAAATGTCTTTGACTTTGCCTATATGTTTAGAGTCAAGTTCCTGCTGCAGAATCAATTTAGGGCAATTTATTTACCTCCTTAATAGTATTGCATGATGAGTAGAGTATCTGTGTTTCTCAGCATTGAGAACAGCATTAATCCTCATCAAAACTACAACTCGATTTGCAGAAATGCTGTTCAAAATGTTCAAAAAAGCTCCAACATGCTTCACTGATGCCTGCAGCCTCTCCAGCCTTCGACGAACATACTGCTTCGTGCTACAACCAAATATTTAAAATGTTTACTCATCAGTCAAGAGCACCTGCTGCTGTTTTTCTTCATCCCAGTTCCAAGCTTCAGTTCCTTTTGTTTTGACTTGACTCCTGTGTACAATGGGGTTTGTCCTGAAGATCTTCAGGGTTTGTCCTGAAGATGTTCAACCTGCTAACTGTTTAGCTCTTCAAGATTCTCATTTTTCCACCACAACAGTAGATGGGTGTCAATGGGTCTCACTGGTTTCTCTAAGTTCTGAGCTCATTGCACCGCATTGTCTGGCATCTGATGTTCACATTTCCAACCACTGCTTAGATGATCCTCAAAGGCGCTGTTTCTTTGTTCTATAAAAAGAGTCAGGACCCTTGGTCTGCTTTGACTTCTCTGTTTGGGAGAGACCTGGTATGATTATCCTTAGCGTAGATAATGATATGCCATAATGGTTGCTATGGAGGGGTCAGTAACATACTATGATGTTCCCTTTGTCATAAGTTGTATAAACAAACCCCCATGTCTTTGTTATTTGGCTATGTTCTTGCACAGACTGATAACAGCTACATGTGAAGTCTGCTTAAACTTTCTGTGAGGTTTTCAGGTTGATTTACAGTTTTGACCCCATGTTTAGTCAATGGTACTTGTCTGAAGAGATATATCGTAACCCGAGTCAGACCAGTTTGAATGTCTTGGCAAAGGTTGGTGGCTTTGGCAAGAAAACATAATTGTTGTTACACATCTAGAGTCTAGATGTAGGTTATTGAATTACATATTTTTATAAACCATTGTAGTAGCTCCTTTAAGCTGCTTGTGGGTCTTGAACTGGCCTTAGCACATGTCCAGTAATCTTTCTCTGAAGTGAAAGAAGAACGGCTCCAGTTGTAGTAAGAACGCCAGCTCAGTTCTTTCCATTTCTACGACAGGATGTTTCAGAACCGATAACATCATTTACTAACTCAGAAACTACCACGGCAAAACAGGAAGTTGAGGGCTAGCTTCCTTGTTTGCTCCTTGAATTGATGACTAGTCAGCGACTTTGATTTGAGTATTTAAATATGAATATAAATACATAGTTTCATTTAAATAATTTGATTATTTAATCATACATTTTAAATGAATCAAGAAAGATAAAAAAATTAGCTCTCTCCATCACTTAGAGTAAATTAAACTAGACCCTAGCCTTCTTAGCTTTGTAGACTTTTTATATTACATTTTTTCCAAAGAGGGTTCGTTATGCAAATAGTGTCAATAGTTGGTTAAAATAGTGTTATAAAATATTGTAAAAGGGCGGCATGGTGGCGAAGTGGGTAGCACTGTGGCCTTATAGTTAGAAGGTTATCAGTTTGAGGCTCACCGGTGACCTTCCTGGAAGGAGTTTGCATGTGTGAGTGAATGCTGCCCTGCGATGGACTGGCGACCTGTCCAGGCTTTACCCCTGCCTCTCGCCCAATGTGTGCTGGAAATCTAGCTGACCTTCCTGGAAGGAGTTTGCATGTTCTCCCTGTACTTGTGTGGGTTTCCTCCGGGTACTCCGGTTTCCCCCACAATCCCAAAAACATGCGGTTAGGTTAATTGATTAATCTAAATTCCCCTTAGGGTGTGAATGTGTGAGTGAATGCTGCCCTGCGATGGACTGGCGACCTGTCCAGGGTGTACCCCTGCCTCTCGCCCAATGTGTGCTGGAGATAGACACCGGTAGACCCCCGTGACCCCGAAAGGGAAGAAGCGGGCATGAAAATGAATGAATGAATATTGTAAAATATTAACATTGTGCCGTGAGCAGTGTATCGTTTTTTTCACTTCTCTGAAGTCTAGTTCAACTGCAACGGCAATTGGAGACTACCTCTAGGTTCTCCTCTGGTGCTGTTTTGATGAGTCATACTTAGATAAAGCTCCATTAGCAAGCTCAGCTCACCATTCATAGCTATGGATTATTATGTGTCACCATTCACTCAATGTTTGTGAGGGAGTACTGTTTTTCAAACAAAGCGTTGGAGAATACAGTTCTCCCTCACATTCCCTTGTGTGTTATACACAGTGAGAGCTGTGTGTTCTGGATTCAGCAGAAAGTAAAGAATACATTCGAAGCTAAAACCCAGTAGAAAGAGATAGAATCTGCTTTATCATCCAAGTTCATCCAAAACATCTTGAAGTTTCCCTCATTGAAGGATTAAAGTAATTGTTTTGAGTTGTGATTTCAGTAGTTGGTACCAGATTCAAGCCTATATTTCAAAATGTTGTATTTTTGGTTAATATAGCTGTGATTTGTTGGCCATTTGGGTGAAGCCATTTATTTTTACTCTTTTTAAATCGTAGCGATAACAGAAACTTTCTAAATGCCATCTGAGGGCATCTTTTTCTAGGCTCAGAGACGATTGGTTTTCAGTCTTGGTGGAACCTCTTCTCTGAAGGATGCCAGACGGTCAGTTTATGGAGAGAGTGTGAATAGACTCCCTCCTTTTGAGTTTCAAGTTCCGACCCTGCCTTTGAGTGTTTTTAAAATTGCTCCAATATTTAACTTTTTTTTGACAACGTTCAATATCATTTTAGTATATCCCCAGCTTCTTTTTTTTACTAATATTTTTCATTACATTACACAATTCCACAACAATCCTGAAATTTTACAAAAAAAAAAAAATATACAATTTTTTTTTTTTACACAATTTTTTTTTTATACAATTTTTTTTTTTCATTTTTATGTAAATAAAAATTCACTAATCCCCCCCAAAAAGCAAAGACAAGCTTTTTTACGCTGGACATATATGCACGGTTACGTAAAGAGACACCTGTAGGTTTTATTAATTTTTACATTTTGTCACAAAAAAACATGTCTTGATGTTCTTGGATCTCACATGTCTATTTTTGTTCTTTTTTTCTGCAGATGTGCGCATTTGTTCTCCTCCGTTCATGGTGTTGAACAGCGAGTGTGGCCCTGACACACTGGAGCAGATCATACAGCACGGCCTTACATTCCCATTCAGTAAGCCCCTTTCATCTGTCTGTGACATAATAACAAATGCACGTGCTAATACACATTTTTATAAGCTGGGTTCTAATCAAGCAGTTTGTAAAAAAGCCAACCCTATTCTATAGACTTCCTCTGAGATTTAGAAGTCTGAAGTTTTGAAGTTGGTTTGAACATACTCAAAATACTGTTCGTTACACGAGGCTTCTCTTTACTGATTGGATGAAGGAGGTGAAGAAGTATAGGGGATATCAAGTGGAAATCATCTGATAAGAGATAAAACAGTGGCTACTGTAAAATTATCAGAAGAAAATGAACTTGTCCAAGAAATACAAACCATCCTGAAGACTTCGATCCAGTAACTGTAATTAAAAGTAGTCCAGGGGCCCTTAGAAGTCTGGGGTCTTTTGAGTATTTTTCTAATACATTTTTATTAGAATAAAGTTTTTTTATAGCAAAGCTTGCAATTGAGAACAAACCGTTTTTTAAGTCGGTTACAACAAAACTCAAAAGTTTTGAAACAAAATAAATATGTATAAATATGTATAATTCCCAATAAGTGCAAAGACGTGGTAAAACAATGTGAAAACCTTATATTCTGTTTCAAGCACTTATTGTGCTTTATGTGTCAGCACTTTAAAAAACAAAAGCCACATCACATCTATTGTACTTCTAAGGGTATTTTCCTCTTTTCACCACTAGATGGCTCTGATGGCGCTGATTTGGAGTCTGTAAAACTGAAAGACCACTGCGCATTTTCTCATATTTTAAAGTGTAAATTATGTGTCGAACTCTTGTTATGTTCTTTTAAAACCTTTTGAAACCTACACATTATATTTGAAATCAAAATTAAACAATGGCTGGTTTGCGGCATTCATTACTAATTCAAAACAGCCGCTGTGATTGGCAAACACACGTGCAGAGACTTCTAAGACTTAAATCAATGATGATTAGAAGAGTCACTAAGCAGTGGTTGTATCAAGATCTGTTATTGTTGATTCCCTTTGTATTTTGAGACAGGTTTAAATTAAATTTAGTTTGCATCTTTTATTGATAAAAAGGCGAGTGACTAGCATTTTTTTTGTATCTGAGCTGACGACCATTTTGCATATGGGGGCGAGGCTAAAAACGAGCAAGTACATTACTTAACATCCCATTTTACATTTTAAATTGTTCCATTAGCTCATCAATGTGTAAAATCTGCTCAATTCATGACCCCATTAACATAGTTGTCTTAATATATAGATATTTAAACTTGGACAAGCTCACTGACTGGAAACTCTTTTTAGTTCAGCTAGTCTTGAGTGTGTAATGCAGAGGTGCATCATTAACCTGACCAAAGTGTCCACTCTCTTAGCTTGTGTTTC
This sequence comes from Danionella cerebrum, assembly GCA_007224835.1. Taxonomy (NCBI): domain Eukaryota; kingdom Metazoa; phylum Chordata; class Actinopteri; order Cypriniformes; family Danionidae; genus Danionella; species Danionella cerebrum. The sequence continues at coordinate 633,617 of SRMA01027219.1, forward strand.
TTTTCTTCTCATCCTGCACAGTTTGCAAAACACGGGTTGCTCACGGAACTAACTCTCATGAGGTAAGATCTTGTGAAATATAACCCCGGACCACTAACAAAAACCATGCTTTTTGATGAGATTCCCAAGTATGGCTCACAATCTTTGACCCTGTGAGGGAGAGCATTGTTGGAGACTGAAAATATTTCATTGGACTTATGTTCTCTGCATCAGTTAAATGTCTTGTCGCAAGGCTATGGTGTTTTTAAGCCTTTTCAAACTATGTTTTCAAAGTCCAGTTCTTTCAATAGCTGCAAAGCTATGTTCTTCATTGCTCCAGAGCTTATCCATCTTGTTTTAGGACAGTGACACCCACATAACACTACCTTGTGGCATACGTTACATTCTCCTTACCACCAACAAAAGAAGAGCAGGTAGATCATGACAGACTAATGGTCTTTGCTGAAGCAGAAACACATCACAACAGTTTCCTCACAAAAGACAAAGAAAATAAAGTCTGAGAGTGATCATATAAGAGGCCAAACTATGGTCAATGTTGGTGCTGAGCTGAAAGTGGAGGTGGAATGTTCCACCAATGGAGACCTGGTGTTAGGCTTGGGTGGGAATATGGTATACAGTGTGATCTAAATATAGCAACGGTATCAGCTTCAAAACCTTTTATACGTCATAAGAATAATGCGCTTATATAGAAAACGGTGATTAAATATTCAATACAATTTATTTACTACATAAAAAATGTCATCATGCGACAGTGTGTGGAGAGAGGTGGAGAACTTGTGGTAACACGGTTCAGCTTTCGCGGCTTCTCTATTTCGCGGATTTTTTTAATGCTTTTTTATTCATACAGTGCATTTTGTGTCCTGATTGTCTAAGGGACTGTGATCTAGAAGTGCCACACATCACCTTATAAAAGTGCACTAGAAAAAGAGAGCTTTTTTAAAGCTGAAGAAAGAGACAGAAACAGACTGAGAAAATAATTTGGTTAAGTTTCAAATTATTAGCCTGTTTTTCTGAAAATTTTTATGTTCTGGAAAAGCCCTTTGTTCACGTCGCATTACTTTATTAAAAGCAAATAAATTTTCATATATCTTCATATGAAAGAGGGAAACGAGTGAATCTCTCTTTGTCTAAGATCCATCCATCACATTAACCAGAGAGATGAGGATTTCACTTATGAAAGAAAGGCAGAGAAAGACGAAAACTATTGCAGAAAACGTTAAACCTCTGGACTTGTCCTGGCCCGTGGTGTAGTGGACGGTGCGCAGGACATATAAGCGCAGGTTTGAGTCCCGAGCCTGTCGTCTTTCCCATCCCTCCCCATTCTCTCTCCGCCTTTCTTCTTGTCTCCCTCGACTGTCCTCTCTGTTAAAAAAAAAAGAAAAAACAATAAATATATTAAAAAAAAAAAAACCTCTGAACTTACTGAAGGAAGATAAAAGCTCTGTGGCTGTATGGCGCCATTAGGGAATAAACTATATTCTTCTTTTAAAAAAAGACACGACGCTAAAAATGACGCTACTGCAGCGGGCAGTCAGCGTGACCAACCTCGTATTCATTATTAAACTGAATATTTTACTGTATTTTAAAAATGTACAATTGTTATCTGTAGGAAAAGGCTTTTGTGAATATATTTATATTTCGTAAAAAAATCCCTGCACCTGAAAACAGATTATGATCTTTGGTTCCATTCTGTAGAATAGTCTGCTTCACGGTTTATCATTTAGCGTGAGTTCTTTTTGGAACGTAAACAATGACTGGCACAAATGGATTGCGTGACCAGCCGAAAAGAGCTGTAATTAATGCTTATTCGTTTATTTAGGTCAAATCATTCTTTCATTAAACAAATGCATAAATTAAAATGAAGGTGGTTTGTTTAGGCATATACATATATCTATTTATAATTTATTCATTCAGCCATTTACTTATTCATTTATTACTTTATTTACAAAAATTCATTTAACCATTTATTCATCATTCATTAATTAATTAATTCATCCGCCCGTTGGGCTGGATTGTACAACTCGCTGGGGTTCAGTCATTTTTTTCAATGTACGGCAATACTGTATACCGAGGTAAAATGAGGAGGAGCCAAAAGTTGGATACCGGCCAAGCCTACCTGGTGATTTATTTAAATTAGCCCCGTTTTCCCTTGTTTATTCATGTTTTCTGTAACTCTTACCCTTTCATGAGTCAGAAATGGCACAAATTAGTGGATTCTACATCCGTCATGCGGACTTTGCTTTTGAAGACTATTGAAACCGGTGTTCATCAGTTCTTCCTGGGTTTGTGCAGATGGCTATAATCTTCAACGCCGAGGACCTGAAAGACGTGAAGCCCCCTTGTGTCATTCAGAGCTTCATCAACCACAACGCTGTACTCTACAAAGTGTTTGTGGTGGGGGAATCCTACACGGTGGTGGAGAGACCTTCGCTCAAGAACTTCCCTCCTGGATCCTCCGGTACGAAAGAACTACTATCACTTTGACTCCTCTCTGTGTATAACAAGTGCCTGGCTTTAGTTCTGTTTGGTTTTTAAGAGCCGTCCTGTTTGCATACACTAGTGTTCATGCAAAGCAGTCGCAGCCTGGAGAGAGTGAGCTGTTAGTTTCATGCAAACTCTTCAGTCAGTCATGTGCTTGAGCGAGAGTACACACATTCTGTACACTCATGTAAATATACTCGCTGCACATCACGACTCGCCCTCCAGCTGCTTTCAGATAAACCAAGCGTATGTGGAGGATTGAACCCAAGAGAACTGGCTGGCGCTGTTTTGCTAAAGGCAGATTGAGGAATGGATTTCTA
>SRMA01027219.1:636437-654284 GCA_007224835.1 Danionella cerebrum
TCAGTGTTGAATGCAAAGAAGCAAATAGTAGATCCTTAAGCGACAACAGCGAAGGGTTACGTCACGTTAGAACACAAGCTAAATATTACGTCTTTCCTTACGTCACTCTAACTACTTTCAAAAAGGGACTAGAGCAGCGGCTCATTTTCCTGCGGGCGGGGCCTCGGCTCGGCGGCAACAAATGCACACGAGGAAAAGTACGCCATTAAAGGTTTTGATCGTTGTAAGTTTTAATTGTGTTTTTTATTAATTATTAATTTAAAATAATATGTTGAGGACTACCGCAACAAGTTTTCACCCCAAACTAGCTAAGATGATGAACACAAGAATAAAACACTGTGAAATCGTTCACCGAATCATTTTTATTCGTAACCAATTGCTGAAAATTGACATTGCAATCCACTTAACAAGTACAGAGAAAGTCAGATTATTAAAAAGTGAAAATAAATCCAACTGAGCTGTTGAACCATTTAACCATCATTATTGGATAAGGTGTTTTTAATAGTAAATAAAGGGCATAATTGGCTTATTAATATTTCTTAAACCTGAACATATTTTCATACATTAATATTTATTACAGCTGAGTTATATATAATATATATGTTATGTATATGTTTAAATCATTTGAAAGAAGCCATAAAAGTTTACATTTAAGCAGATAACACATTTGATTAGTTTTTCCTGGGTTTGAAACCTACAATCCTGGCTGGTATTAGCTCCACATTCTACTAACTAGCCACAAGAAAGTGTGTAATAGACATAAGAAACGTGATAAAGCAAGGACGCTCAAATTAAAAATGATGTTGGAGAGGGGTCTGATTGCAGCATGCCGTAAAAGGGGCTGGCATAGATTGTGCCGTGCACGTTCAGGCCAGCTGCGCCCCCTAAATCATTCTTCAATTTTTTCGCTGGCTTCAATGCAACTACGCCAACCCAACTGAGGAAGTAGCACTGAATCATAACTCTAACCCTAACATACCCCTTACCCTATTGCTACCCATGAACCTAACTCTGATTCAACCTTTTTTTCTATGAGAAAATACTTTTTAAAGTTTGTCTTTTTACATAGAATTGCATGGCCCAAAGCATTCTGCACCAGCATCAAGGGTGGCGTTCACGGCGGGTTGGCTTCACTGTACCGGCCATGTGAGACACACTTGCTATAGACTAGTTTGTGAGATTGTGGATTCAGTTCATTTTTTGGGGGAAGGAAGAATATTACCCACAACAATCATCCGAAGCTTATTGTCATCTAGTTTGTAATGTGCACAACTAGGAATGAATGATGGAATAATCCAAAGCAGAAAAGAGCCTTCAAAAATAATAGATTACCCCCGATTCACTGCATCTTTGAGTGGAGTGAATAATGTATCTAACTGGAATAGAAAAGTTTGTGGTTATGAGAAATGTTATTATTTTTATCAATTTAAATTTCACAAATATGCAGAAAGCTGCATCCTAGTGGAGCAACACTCAAAATGTATTAAAAAAATCAGACGAATGTAGTGTTTTAGAGCGAATGTGTTCTATAACAGCTCAAGAGTTTACGATCGATGTTTGCCCCTGGGTTTTCTTGCAGTGTCCCTGAACAGAAGCACTTTCACAACTCAGAGTTCTTCATCAATAAGAAATCGTTTATTTATTGAGTCACATTGTGTTCATTAACGACGGCTTGCTGTCCGTCTGCCTTCAGTTTGGTCCGTATTCGGCTTAGCTCCACCATCGGAATGGACCTCACCTCCTACATATACATCTACATGGACTATCTATATAGATATAGATATATATATAGATATATGCTCCACAACTGAGACCTGAAACAAACAGAAAGCATTGTTCAGCGCACTGTTTACAATGGAAAGATAAAGTATATTCTTCATACTGTAATGAATACCTTCAGTTGTGGAGAGTTTCTTCAGTTCAGCATCGGCTCGATCCACAGGAAACAACGAATTTGAGACGAGCTGCGAACACAGAGACCGAGAATTAAAACAACTACCTCAGATTGAAAGTTTCTCTGGAATTATTTCAGATTTTCTGCTTCAGAAATGAACAGCTCACCCTTTGGCAGTCGTCTTCTGTCCAGTTGTTCCTGCCGATCTTCCACAGGTTTGGCCTCTCTGGAGTCTACAGCTCCTCACTGGTGCTGCAGACAACATTAAGATCTTCTGTCCAGATGTTTCAGCCGATCTTCAATTGGTCTGCACTCTCTAGAGAGTGGAGCTCCTTGGTGCTGCAGACAACGCAAGAAACCCTCCGAGAAACTTTGATATTTTTTTTAAATATGTGTTTCTAACAAAATATTTGACAAACTTTACAAGTATAATGTTCTCTTCAAATATTTCATCCTAGCGCTAGTCGTCACAATCACATACAATACCCAGGTAACCCGATCTCACACTTCACCCATGTTTCCTCTCAAGATGTTTTTTTGAAGAGGAATGGCCACACTTATCGGTAGAGGATCGTGGTGGTGGCTTCAATCTCACGACCTCTATGAACCCCAGCTTCTCTACTGGAAGAGCTCTCCCAGCCTGGAGCTGGTCTGAGCTCTTGTGGTTCTTGGGTTGGTGGGTAGCTGGAACAAAAAAGCAGAATTATTATCACGGAACATCACACAAACACATCAAAAACAAACGTGGAACTGAAGAAGAAACACCGGCTCTAGTGTCATTCGAATATTTTACCTTGAACCACTTGTGATGATGGAGGGTCTTCAGTTCCAATCGCTTCTTTGTGTTTTTCCTCAGACAGCCGCAGAGGAACTTACAGCACTCTGTTCAGAAACAGAAACATCTTTATTTACAGTTCAGATCTTTCGGATTAGATTTCTTGACTTGACAAGAAGATCTTACCTTCTGAAAGGTCTTTGCAAGACTGGGTCACCTCTTTTACCCTGAGGAGGTCTTCTCGAGTGTGCTTCCTCAGAACCATTTCAAAAAGAAGAGCTCCAAGCAACCACACCGTCACTGGTTCTGCATAATATTTGCCCTCCTTTCTATACTCTGGGGGGATGCAGTTTTCGGCTCCTTGAGAGAAATAATTGGTTTGTTCAGTGAATATTCTTTAGATTGTCAACATCACTTCCCTCTCCATAAGAGACCCTCTTTACAGCCTTGAGGAGCATACGTACCAGTGAAGTGTTTGTAGCCGGTAAAAGTCCTAAATTCTCCACACCCAAAATTAAACAGCTTGCAGTGAAGGGTCTCTGGGTTGACGAGAATGTTTCCGGGCTGGATGTTCCCGTGAAATACCCCGCGCTGGCAGCAGATCTGTGAAGCAAATGCTACCTGGCTCATAATGACCCGAGCCACGTCCTCCTGAACTGGTCCTTCCTTGGTTAAAATTTGAGACAGCTTCTCATAGGCCACGGGACGCTCCAGGACCATGGTGTAGCGTTTAGGCTCTATTTGCCAGCCCAGAAGCTGAAGGATTTCAGGAACTTTCGGGCTGCTGTTAGCTAAAAGATGCAGAGCCACCTCTTTAGGAAGCAGTTTGCGATGCCCGTTCTGGAAGAAAGACAGTTGTGTCGATATTTAGATATTTTGCTGTGAATAACTAAAACAAGAAACCGAACAAACAGAGAACTGAGACTCACTGAAAGCTTGATGAAGCTGTTCTTCTTATTGACGATCTTTAAAGCCACCTAATCAACAAAAACAGGACGTGTTCCTTTTATTCACAAAATTTTCAGTAACTTTCCTCATAGAGACACTATCAGTATATTATACAGATGTAAATATTAAAGTCTATATCTTAAGTAATTCAAAAGGGATACCTGAAGACCATCTTTAAGACGAGTTGCTGTGTAAACCGTCCCAAAGTTTCCATTACCCAGCACTGGACCCAGACTGAAGCCTTTTACGGTGTCTGTTAGAAGAGAAATAACAGATGTTCATATGAAACACCTCTGGCAGCATCCTTCACAAACTCACTGCGAGTGATAACAAACTGATTTAAATATACGTTCCCTACACTCTTGAGTTTTTACAAAATTCTTTCTTTCTGAAAAACAATCCTTTAAAATAAAGATTTAAGTGTGTTCTGGTTTGTGATGGAGAAACTCACCAGTGGGTTCTTCCTCAGGAGCCTCTTCCTCACTGTCTTCATCGGCAAAAGAAGCAACTGAAGTTTGGGGAACCTCACACCGATGAACAATGTTTTCATATGGGACAGGGCTCAAAGCTCCCAAATCTAGACCAGACAGACGGCGACTGGTACTAGGCTGAGGCTCTTGATCTAAACAAGAAGTAAACAAAACTTGTCAGTGATATCATTGCATAGAATCATTCAACTTTTATATTCAGAGATGAGCAAATAATAGTCAAGCTGTGCAAAAGGAAAGTCCACTTTCTTTATAACATAATTTTACTACATACCTTAAAATTTACTCTCTTAAAACTAAAATAAAGTGAGTTATTTTCTCGGGCGTCTGTGAGTGCATGGGTTCCCAAACTAAATATTTAGTTTTCAGATGGATAATTAAAAGCGTTTGAATCCGAATTCGTAAAATATTACAACCGAATCGTTTTCTTATAATTGTATAATCTCGTATAGTAGTTGTTCGTTACCGTTTTGTGCACAGTAAAATAACTGGTTCAGTTATAAATGGCTGAAAAGTTATTATTATCGTTACCGTTAGTATCTCCGGGACGCGATGTTTTTTCGGATCCGGAGCCGGTAAACATCCCCCGTATCCCGAGAATCATAGGCGCGATTCCAAACAAAGTGAACATTGTGATTCACAAAGTAAATACCAAGATGAACAAAGTGAACAGCAGAAAACACGTCTGTCAGTGTTGAATGCAAAGAGGCAAATAGTAGATCCTTAAGCGACAACAGCGAAGGGTTACGTCACGTTAGAACACAAGCTAAATATTACGTCTTTCCTTACGTCACTCTAACTACTTTCAAAAAGGGACTAGAGCAGCGGCTCATTTTCCTGCGGGCGGGGCCTCGGCTCGGCGGCAACAAATACACACGAGGAAAAGTACGTAAACAACTTTGATTGACACCTTTCAAAATACCCCAAAATATTCAGTGGTAAAAGTGTCAAAAGAAGCTTTTACCACAAACTAATGAAGGTGATGAACAATTTCTCCAATACATGAATAAATCCAATGTGGTGATTTTTAATGCAACTGCTCTTAGTGAGCGTAAATGTTAAATCCAATTTAATTCATAACTTATTGGTTAAATTTACATAAATAACCCTCATAACAACAATTTAAAGTACAGAGAAAGTATGACGTTTTATATATACAAATATATCAACAATTAAGGCAACTATGTTGAACCACATTAAACGCCATTATTGGAAACGTTAATGTTTCTCTAAAAATAAATTAAGTGCGTATTTGTCAGTATCACCATTGCCTAAATGTTTACATATTTTAATACATCAATATTTTCTACATTTTAAAAAAGTAAAGCAATTTCAGTCCATTGACTTCTGAATTTGGCAGACACTACAAATGAAAGAGTCACTTTATTTATAAAGCACGTTTAATCACAGCAGATGTTCACCAAAGTGCTGTGGAACACGAGCTACAAGATCAACAACATCATAGTCACATAAGTTCCAGCACTACGTCAAGAGCTAAAACATGAGTGAAATTGACCAGATAAAATTACTCCACCTTGATATATTGACTGTACACAGTTCCATTTTAATAAATTTTAAAATATGGAATGGCCTATTAATAAATAAAAAGAAATGTGAAATCAGTTTATGTTTACATAAGAACTGAGGGGTGGCAACTGAGAGAGCACACTATTGACAATTTAGTCTAGTTCTTTTTTTTTTTACACAAATCAAACTGTTAACACGTTTTATTTTGCTTTCTCTGGGTTTCAAACTCAAAACCGTGGCATTTTTAAAACCACACTCTACCAAACAATGGGAAAGTAATGAGAATGTAAATTTACTCATGTGGCTAACCTGCAGACTCCATTTTGGAAATAACAGTCCATTCCAAATGTATTTTATTCTAAAACTAAACATAAAGTATGTTTCTTCACTTCACAAGGTGTGTAAAACATCACTACAGTCATATGGGTTATACTGATACAAAAGCAGTTTATAAACAATGTGGATGCCGGAAGTGGCTGAGCTGAGGCCATGTGTAAAGAAATAGGAAATACCTGACAAACTGTATTATATTTATTGCCATATTTGGGCTTTGGCAGCCATCTTGCTCCAATTTCCTGGCTGAACATAGCAGAGGAAGAGGAAATGATCTCATAGATAGAGGTCAATCAGCCAATTCTCAACAGTTTTTGAGGTTATGGATAAAATTGAAAAAGATGAACATGAAACATTTAGGTTGAACACATTTTGATTTAAATTTGAAGACCGCCAATTTGAGCAAATAGTTACACTTTTAAAAGGCTGTGTAATTTCCCAGTGTGTTTAAACTTCCATAAACGGCCATGGAAAAGACAGAAAAACGTTTTTTGTTTAGAGACTTAGCTAACATTGAATACTGCTACATCAATGGTAATAAACAAATTAATCACATGTGACACACTTGGTTAAACCTTAACTGGAGAAAAAAAACTTTAATCCAACATATGATTACAGCATTGTTCACTTCAGTTTAAATCATATAAAAAACTGTATTATATTTATTAGATGGTTCATATTTAAATAGGTAAATATTTAAAAAGGTTTACTGTTTTCTACACCAAAGGAACATATTTCAAGTGTGACATTGATCTGGCTTGGGAACATTGGAGGTTTTCAATGAATATAACTTAAAAGTACTTTTTGGATTGAATATATGTATAATCAAATGTTATAAATATGAACTTTATTATTGAACGATTTATAATAGTAGAGCTCGTTTTTAACCAAGTTTCTCCTAAAATGTCTATCTCTCAATGGAGCTGATTTTAGGGATTATTAGGCACCAACTGCACAGATCTTGTTCTTGTTAGTTTTACTGACACAATCCTAGTTTTCAGCCTGATGTCCCAAAAGGGAGACAATTGAAAACCAAAGGGTCCATCTTGAATCCGAAAGCTTCAAGGAGTGTGGGGCGAGTCTCAAGGTTCCCGTACTCACTGACAAAAGAGAGAAACATAGACCCTCACTACAGGACTGGAAGAGTCAGACAGTCTTTTTATATTTAAGTATTTCTATATTCTTTAATAGCAGGAATACATTTGGCTGTAATAGAAACTTGTGAGGCTTTGAGAATTTTGGAATTATGTGCTGTTTTACATAGAAAGCTGCATCGAAGAAACTTTTAAAAACTTTTGATTAAAAAAAAAAAAAATCAAGACGAATGTAGAATGTATTAAAGCGAATGTGTTCTGTAACAGCTTAGAGTTTATGATTAATGTTTGCTGCTGGGTTTTCCTGAACAGAAGCACTTTCACAACTCAGAGTTCTTCATCAATAAGAAATCGTTTATTTATTGAGTCACATTGTGTTTATTAACGACGGCTTGCTGTCCGTCTGCCTTCAGTTTGGTCCGTATTCAGTTTAGCTCCACCATCTGAGTGGGCAGTAGGAGTAACGGACTTCACCTCCTACATATACATCTACATCGAGTATCTATATAGATATAGATATAGATATATATATGCTCCACAACTGAGACCTGAAACAAACAGAAAGCATTGTTCAGCGCACTGTTTACAATGGAAAGATAAAGTATATTCTTCATACTGTAATGAATACCTTCAGTTGTGGAGAGTTTCTTCAGTTCAGCATCGGCTCGATCCACAGGAAACAACGAATTTGAGACGAGCTGCGAACACAGAGACCGAGAATTAAAACAACGACCTCAGATTGAAAGTTTCTCTGGAATTATTTCAGATTTTCTGCTTCAGAAATGAACAGCTCACCCTTTGGCAGTCGTCTTCTGTCCAGTTGTTCCTGCCGATCTTCCACAGGTTTGGACTCTCTGGAGTCTACAGCTCCTCACTGGTGCTGCAGACAACATTAAGATCTTCTGTCCAGATGTTTCAGCCGATCTTCAATTGGTCTGCACTCTCTAGAGAGTGGAGCTCCTTGGTGCTGCAGACAACGCAAGAAACCCTCCGAGAAACTTTGATATTTTTTTTAAATATGTGTTTCTAACAAAATATTTGACAAACTTTACAAGTATAATGTTCTCTTCAAATATTTCATCCTAGCGCTAGTCGTCACAATCACATACAATACCCAGGTAACCCGATCTCACACTTCACCCATGTTTCCTCTCAAGATGTTTTTTTGAAGAGGAATGGCCACACTTATCGGTAGAGGATCGTGGTGGTGGCTTCAATCTCACGACCTCTATGAACCCCAGCTTCTCTACTGGAAGAGCTCTCCCAGCCTGGAGCTGGTCTGAGCTCTTGTGGTTCTTGGGTTGGTGGGAAGCTGGAACAAAAAAGCAGAATTATTATCACGGAACATCACACAAACACATCAAAAACAAACGTGGAACTGAAGAAGAAACACCAGCTCTAGTGTCATTCGAATATTTTACCTTGAACCACTTGTGATGATGGAGGGTCTTCAGTTCCAATCGCTTGTTTGTGTTTTTTCTCAGACAGCCGCAGAGGAACTTACAGCACTCTGTTCAGAAACAGAAACATCTTTATTTACAGTTCAGATCTTTCGGATTAGATTTCTTGACTTGAGAAGAAGATCTTACCTTCTGAAAGGTCTTTGCAAGACTGGGTCACCTCTTTTACCCTGAGGAGGTCTTCTCGAGTGTGCTTCCTCAGCACCATTTCAAAAAGAAGAGCTCCAAGCAACCACACCGTCACTGGTTCTGCATAATATTTGCCCTCCTTTCTATACTCTGGGGGGATGCAGTTTTCGGCTCCTTGAGAGAAATAATTGGTTTGTTCAGTGAATATTCTTTAGATTGTCAACATCACTTCCCTCTCCATAAGAGACCCTCTTTACAGCTTTGAGGAGCATACGTACCAGTGAAGTGTTTGTAGCCGGTAAAAGTCCTAAATTCTCCACACCCGAAATTAAACAGCTTGCAGTGAAGGGTCTCTGGGTTGACGAGAATGTTTCCGGGCTGGATGTTCCCGTGAAATACCCCGCGCTGGCAGCAGATCTGTGAAGCAAATGCTACCTGGCTCATAATGACCCGAGCCACGTCCTCCTGAACTGGTCCTTTCTTGGTTAAAATTTGAGACAGCTTCTCATAGGCCACGGGACGCTCCAGGACCATGGTGTAGCGTTTAGGCTCTATTTGCCAGCCCAGAAGCTGAAGGATTTCAGGAACTTTCGGGCTGCTGTTAGCTAAAAGATGCAGAGCCACCTCTTTAGGAAGCAGTTTGCTATGCCCGTTCTGGAAGAAAGACAGTTGTGTCGATATTTAGATATTGCTGTGAATAACTAAAACAAGAAACCGAACAAACAGAGAACTGAGACTCACTGAAAGCTTGATGAAGCTGTTCTTCTTATTGACGATCTTTAAAGCCACCTAATCAACAAAAACAGGACGTGTTCCTTTTATTAACAAAATTTTCAGTAACTTTCCTCATAGAGACACTATCAGTATATTATACAGATGTAAATATTAAAGTCTACATCTTAAGTAATTCAAAAGGGATACCTGAAGACCATCGTTAAGACGAGTTGCTGTGTAAACCGTCCCAAAGTTTCCATTACCCAGCACTGGACCCAGACTGAAGCCTTTTACGGTGTCTGTTAGAAGAGAAATAACAGATGTTCATATGAAACAACTCTGGCAGCTTCCTTCACAAACTCACTGCGTGTGATAACAAACTGATTTAAATATACGTTCCCTACACTCTTGAGTTTTTACAAAATTCTTTCTTTCTGAAAAACAATCCTTTAAAATAAAGATTTAAGTGTGTTCTGGTTTGTGATGGAGAAACTCACCAGTGGGTTCTTCCTCAGGAGCCTCTTCCTCACTGTCTTCATCGGCAAAAGAAGCAACTGAAGTTTGGGGAACCTCACACCGATGAACAATGTTTTCATATGAGACAGGGCTTAAAGCTCCCAAATCTAGACCAGACAGACGGCGACTGGTACTAGGCTGAGGCTCTTGATCTAAACAAGAAGTGAACAAAACTTGTCTGTGATATCATTGCATAGAATCATTCAACTTTTATATTCAGAGATGAGCAAATAATAGTGAAGCTGTGCGAAAGGAAAGTCCACTTTCTTTATAACATAATTTTACTACATACCTTAAAATTAACTCTCTTAAAACTAAAATAAAGTGAGTTATTTTCTCGGGTGTCTGTGAGTGCATGGGTTCCCAAACTAAACATGGGTTCTCTAACTTTTCAGATGGATGATTAAAGGCGTCTGAATCCGTATTCGTAAAATGCACATAAAAAACCCGAATCGTTTTCTTATAATTGTATAATCTCGTATAGTAGTTGTTCGTTACCGTTTTGTGCACAGTAAATTAACTGGTTCAGTTATAAATGGCTGAAAAGTTATTATTATCGTTACCGTTAGTATCTCCGGGACGCGATGTTTTTTCGGATCCGGAGCCGGTAAACATCCCCCGTATCCCGAGAATCATAGGCGCGATTCCAAACAAAGTGAACATTGTGATTCACAAAGTAAATACCAAGATGAACAAAGTGAACAGCAGAAAACACGTCTGTCAGTGTTGAATGCAAAGAAGCAAATAGTAGATCCTTAAGCGACAACAGCGAAGGGTTACGTCACGTTAGAACACAAGCTAAATATTACGTCTTTCCTTACGTCACTCTAACTACTTTCAAAAAGGGACTAGAGCAGCGGCTCATTTTCCTGCGGGCGGGGCCTCGGCTCGGCGGCAACAAATACACACGAGGAAAAGTACGTAAACAACTTTGATTGACACCTTTCAAAATACCCCAAAATATTCAGTGGTAAAAGTGTCAAAAGAAGCTTTTACCACAAACTAATGAAGGTGATGAACAATTTCTCCAATACATGAATAAATCCAATGTGGTGATTTTTAATGCAACTGCTCTTAGTGAGCGTAAATGTTAAATCCAATTTAATTCATAACTTATTGGTTAAATTTACATAAATAACCCTCATAACAACAATTTAAAGTACAGAGAAAGTATGACGTTTTATATATACAAATATATCAACAATTAAGGCAACTATGTTGAACCACATTAAACGCCATTATTGGAAACGTTAATGTTTCTCTAAAAATAAATTAAGTGCGTATTTGTCAGTATCACCATTGCCTAAATGTTTACATATTTTAATACATCAATATTTTCTACATTTTAAAAAAGTAAAGCAATTTCAGTCCATTGACTTCTGAATTTGGCAGACACTACAAATGAAAGAGTCACTTTATTTATAAAGCACGTTTAATTACAGCAGATGTTCACCAAAGTGCTGTGGAACACGAGCTACAAGATCAACAACATCATAGTCACATAAGTTCCAGCACTACGTCAAGAGCTAAAACATGAGTGAAATTGACCAGATAAAATTACTCCACCTTGATATATTGACTGTACACAGTTCCATTTTAATAAATTTTAAAATATGGAATGGCCTATTAATAAATAAAAAGAAATGTGAAATCAGTTTATGTTTACATAAGAACTGAGGGGTGGCAACTGAGAAAGCACACTATTGACAATTTAGTCTAGTTCTTTTTTTTTTACACAAATCAAACTGTTAACACGTTTTATTTTGCTTTCTCTGGGTTTTAAACTCAAAACCGTGGCATTTTTAAAACCACACTCTACCAAACAATGGGAAAGTAATGAGAATGTAAATTTACTCATGTGGCTAAACTGCAGACTCCATTTTGGAAATAACAGTCCATTCCAAATGTATTTTATTCAAAAACTAAACATAAAGTATGTTTCTTCACTTCACAAGGTGTGTAAAACATCACTACAGTCATATGGGTTATACTGATACAAAAGCAGTTTATAGACAATGTGGATGCCGGAAGTGGCTGAGCTGAGGCCATGTGTAAAGAAATAGGAAATACCTGACGTCTCACAACACTTATGAAAACTGTATTATGTTTATTGCCGTATTTGGGCTTTGGCAGCCATCTTGCATCAATTTCCTGGCTGAACATAGCAGAGGAAGAGGAAATGAGCTCATAGATAGAGGTCAATCAGCCAATTCTCAACAGTTTTTGAGGTTATGGATAAAATTGAAAAAGATGAACATGAAACATTTAGGTTGAACACATTTTGATTTAAATTTGAAGACCGCCAATTTGAGCAAATAGTTACACTTTTAAAAGGCTGTGTAATTTCCCAGTGTGTTTAAACTTCCATAAACGGCCATGGAAAAGACAGAAAAACGTTTTTGTTTAGAGACTTAGCTAACATTGAATACTGCTACATCAATGGTAATAAACAAATTAATCACATGTGACACACTTGGTTAAACCTTAACTGGAGAAAAAAAACTTTAATCCAACATATGATTACAGCATTGTTCACTTCAGTTTAAATCATATAAAAAACTGTATTATATTTATTAGATGGTTCATATTTAAATAGGTAAATATTTAAAAAGGTTTACTGTTTTCTACACCAAAGGAACATATTTCAAGTGTGACATTGATCTGGCTTGGGAACATTGGAGGTTTTCAATGAATATAACTTAAAAGTACTTTTTGGATTGAATATATGTATAATCAAATGTTATAAATATGAACTTTATTATTGAACGATTTATAATAGTAGAGCTCGTTTTTAACCAAGTTTCTCCTAAAATGTCTATCTCTCAATGGAGCTGATTTTAGGGATTATTAGGCACCAACTGCACAGATCTTGTTCTTGTTAGTTTTACTGACACAATCCTAGTTTTCAGCCTGATGTCCCAAAAGGGAGACAATTGAAAACCAAAGGGTCCATCTTGAATCCGAAAGCTTCAAGGAGTGTGGGGCGAGTCTCAAGGTTCCCGTACTCACTGACAAAAGAGAGAAACATAGACCCTCACTACAGGACTGGAAGAGTCAGACAGTCTTTTTATATTTAAGTATTTCTATATTCTTTAATAGCAGGAATACATTTGGCTGTAATAGAAACTTGTGAGGCTTTGAGAATTTTGGAATTATGTGCTGTTTTACATAGAAAGCTGCATCGAAGAAACTTTTAAAAACTTTTGATTAAAAAAAAAAAAAAATCAAGACGAATGTAGAATGTATTAAAGCGAATGTGTTCTGTGACAGCTTAGAGTTTATGATCAATGTTTGCTGCTGGGTTTTCCTGAACAGAAGCACTTTCACAACTCAGAGTTCTTCATCAATAAGAAATCGTTTATTTATTGAGTCACATTGTGTTTATTAACGACGGCTTGCTGTCCGTCTGCCTTCAGTTTGGTCCGTATTCAGTTTAGCTCCACCATCTGAGTGGGCAGTAGGAGTAACGGACTTCACCTCCTACATATACATCTACATCGAGTATCTATATAGATATAGATATAGATATATATATGCTCCACAACTGAGACCTGAAACAAACAGAAAGCATTGTTCAGCGCACTGTTTACGATGGAAAGATAAAGTATATTCTTCATACTGCAATGCATACTTTCAGTTTTGGAGAGTTTCTTCAGTTCATTTTCCGCTTCAGAAATGAACAGCTTACCCTTTGGCAGTCGTCTTCTGTCCAGATGTTCCTGCTGATCTTCAGTTGGTTTGGTATCTCCTGGAGTGTACCGCTCCTCCCTGGTGCTGCAGACAACACAAGGATCTTCTCTCCAATCTTTGTTGGTCTGGTCTCTCTGGAGAGTGGAGCTCCCTGGTGCTGCAGACAACTCAAGAAATCCTCAAATTTTAAATTTGTTTTTGTATTTTTCAAGTCTATTCTACATATTTCATCCTAGCGCTAGTCTTCACAATCACATACAATACCCAGTCACACGTTTCCTGTCAAGATGTTATTTTGAAGAGGAATGGCCACACTTATTGGTAGAGGATCGTGGTGGTGGCTTCAATCTCACGACCTCTATGAACCCCAGCCTGTCTACTGGAAGAGCTCTCCCAGCCTGGAGCTGGTCTGAGCTCTTGTGGTTCTTGGGTTGGTGGGTAGCTGGAACAAAAAAGCAGAATTATTATCACGGAACATCACACAAACACATCAAAAACAAACGTGGAACTGAAGAAGAAACACCGGCTCTAGTGTCATTCGAATATTTTACCTTGAACCACTTGTGATGATGGAGGGTCTTCAGTTCCAATCGCTTCTTTGTGTTTTTCCTCAGACAGCCGCAGAGGAACTTACAGCACTCTGTTCAGAAACAGAAACATCTTTATTTACAGTTCAGATCTTTTGGATTAGATTTCTTGACTGACAAGAAGATCTTACCTTCTGAAAGGTCTTTGCAAGACTGGGTCACCTCTTTTACCCTGAGGAGGTCTTCTCGAGTGTGCTTCCTCAGAACCATTTCAAAAAGAAGAGCTCCAAGCAACCACACCGTCACTGGTTCTGCATAATATTTGCCCTCCTTTCTATACTCTGGGGGGATGCAGTTTTCGGCTCCTTGAGAGAAATAATTGGTTTGTTCAGTGAATATTCTTTAGATTGTCAACATCACTTCCCTCTCCATAAGAGACCCTCTTTACAGCCTTGAGGAGCATACGTACCAGTGAAGTGTTTGTAGCCGGTAAAAGTCCTAAATTCTCCACACCCAAAATTAAACAGCTTGCAGTGAAGGGTCTCTGGGTTGACGAGAATGTTTCCGGGCTGGATGTTCCCGTGAAATACCCCGCGCTGGCAGCAGATCTGTGAAGCAAATGCTACCTGGCTCATAATGACCCGAGCCACGTCCTCCTGAACTGGTCCTTTCTTGGTTAAAATTTGAGACAGCTTCTCATAGGCCACGGGACGCTCCAGGACCATGGTGTAGCGTTTAGGCTCTATTTGCCAGCCCAGAAGCTGAAGGATTTCAGGAACTTTCGGGCTGCTGTTAGCTAAAAGATGCAGAGCCACCTCTTTAGGAAGCAGTTTGCTATGCCCGTTCTGGAAGAAAGACAGTTGTGTCGATATTTAGATATTTTGCTGTGAATAACTAAAACAAGAAACCGAACAAACAGAGAACTGAGACTCACTGAAAGCTTGATGAAGCTGTTCTTCTTATTGACGATCTTTAAAGCCACCTAATCAACAAAAACAGGACGTGTTCCTTTTATTCACAAAATTTTCAGTAACTTTCCTCATAGAGACACTATCAGTATATTATACAGATGTAAATATTAAAGTCTATATCTTAAGTAATTCAAAAGGGATACCTGAAGACCATCTTTAAGACGAGTTGCTGTGTAAACCGTCCCAAAGTTTCCATTACCCAGCACTGGACCCAGACTGAAGCCTTTTACGGTGTCTGTTAGAAGAGAAATAACAGATGTTCATATGAAACACCTCTGGCAGCATCCTTCACAAACTCACTGCGAGTGATAACAAACTGATTTAAATATACGTTCCCTACACTCTTGAGTTTTTACAAAATTCTTTCTTTCTGAAAAACAATCCTTTAAAATAAAGATTTAAGTGTGTTCTGGTTTGTGATGGAGAAACTCACCAGTGGGTTCTTCCTCAGGAGCCTCTTCCTCACTGTCTTCATCGGCAAAAGAAGCAACTGAAGTTTGGGGAACCTCACACCGATGAACAATGTTTTCATATGGGACAGGGCTCAAAGCTCCCAAATCTAGACCAGACAGACGGCGACTGGTACTAGGCTGAGGCTCTTGATCTAAACAAGAAGTAAACAAAACTTGTCAGTGATATCATTGCATAGAATCATTCAACTTTTATATTCAGAGATGAGCAAATAATAGTCAAGCTGTGCAAAAGGAAAGTCCACTTTCTTTATAACATAATTTTACTACATACCTTAAATCTTACTCTCTTAAAACTAAAATAAAGTGAGTTATTTTCTCGGGCGTCTGTGAGTGCATGGGTTCCCAAACTAAATATTTAGTTTTCAGATGGATAATTAAAAGCGTTTGAATCCGAATTCGTAAAATATTACAACCGAATCATTTTCTTATAATTGTATAATCTCGTATAGTAGTTGTTCGTTACCGTTTTGTGCACAGTAAAATAACTGGTTCAGTTATAAATGGCTGAAAAGTTATTATTATCGTTACCGTTAGTATCTCCGGGACGCGATGTTTTTTCGGATCCGGAGCCGGTAAACATCCCCCGTATCCCGAGAATCATAGGCGCGATTCCAAACAAAGTGAACATTGTGATTCACAAAGTAAATACCAAGATGAACAAAGTGAACAGCAGAAAACACGTCTGTCAGTGTTGAATGCAAAGAGGCAAATAGTAGATCCTTAAGCGACAACAGCGAAGGGTTACGTCACGTTAGAACACAAGCTAAATATTACGTCTTTCCTTACGTCACTCTAACTACTTTCAAAAAGGGACTAGAGCAGCGGCTCATTTTCCTGCGGGCGGGGCCTCGGCTCGGCGGCAACAAATGCACACGAGGAAAAGTACGCCATTAAAGGTTTTGATCGTTGTAAGTTTTAATTGTGTTTTTTATTAATTATTAATTTAAAATAATATGTTGAGGACTACCGCAACAAGTTTTCACCCCAAACTAGCTAAGATGATGAACACAAGAATAAAACACTGTGAAATCGTTCACCGAATCATTTTTATTCGTAACCAATTGCTGAAAATTGACATTGCAATCCACTTAACAAGTACAGAGAAAGTCAGATTATTAAAAAGTGAAAATAAATCCAACTGAGCTGTTGAACCATTTAACCATCATTATTGGATAAGGTGTTTTTAATAGTAAATAAAGGGCATAATTGGCTTATTAATATTTCTTAAACCTGAACATATTTTCATACATTAATATTTATTACAGCTGAGTTATATATAATATATATGTTATGTATATGTTTAAATCATTTGAAAGAAGCCATAAAAGTTTACATTTAAGCAGATAACACATTTGATTAGTTTTTCCTGGGTTTGAAACCTACAATCCTGGCTGGTATTAGCTCCACATTCTACTAACTAGCCACAAGAAAGTGTGTAATAGACATAAGAAATGTGATAAAGCAAGGACGCTCAAATTAAAAATGATGTTGGAGAGGGGTCTGATTGCAGCATGCCGTAAAAGGGGCTGGCATAGATTGTGCCGTGCACGTTCAGGCCAGCTGCGCCCCCTAAATCATTCTTCAATTTTTTCGCTGGCTTCAATGCAACTACGCCAACCCAACTGAGGAAGTAGCACTGAATCATAACTCTAACCCTAACATACCCCTTACCCTATTGCTACCCATGAACCTAACTCTGATTCAACCTTTTTTTCTATGAGAAAATACTTTTTAAAGTTTGTCTTTTTACATAGAATTGCATGGCCCAAAGCATTCTGCACCAGCATCAAGGGTGGCGTTCACGGCGGGTTGGCTTCACTGTACCGGCCATGTGAGACACACTTGCTATAGACTAGTTTGTGAGATTGTGGATTCAGTTCATTTTTGGGGGGAAGGAAGAATATTACCCACAACAATCATCCGAAGCTTATTGTCATCTAGTTTGTAATGTGCACAACTAGGAATGAATGATGGAATAATCCAAAGCAGAAAAGAGCCTTCAAAAATAATAGATTACCCCCGATTCACTGCATCTTTGAGTGGAGTGAATAATGTATCTAACTGGAATAGAAAAGTTTGTGGTTATGAGAAATGTTATTATTTTTATCAATTTAAATTTCACAAATATGCAGAAAGCTGCATCCTAGTGGAGCAACACTCAAAATGTATTAAAAAAATCAGACGAATGTAGTGTTTTAGAGCGAATGTGTTCTATAACAGCTCAAGAGTTTACGATCGATGTTTGCCCCTGGGTTTTCTTGCAGTGTCCCTGAACAGAAGCACTTTCACAACTCAGAGTTCTTCATCA